>JAADWT010000310.1:0-24227 GCA_023336285.1 Pythium grandisporangium
ACAGTGTACAGTGTACTGTATTTTGTATCGATATTTCCGGTATTGGTCCTCGGGAATTCGAAGCTGGAAAAAGATAGAATCTTGCACTCAGCCAATCAGAGCCCGCGAGAACGAGAACGTTCGGATTTTTTCCATTCGTCTGGGGATTTGTATGGCGTGCCGCCAACAGGTGCAATGATACTGTATCAACCGTATCTATCGATGACGGGATGAATGCTATGCTATGCTATGCAATGTGACTTGAACAAACAGACAAACAGCGTGGAGGGTGGCGGTGCGCATTTTCGCGCGGTGTCCATGCAGCTGATGCAGAAGGTGGAATGTGCGCGCGTTGGCGAAGGTTATGTACATGGCAGCAACTTTCGACTTGCGTCGCGGGTGGTGATCGTTGTAGTGGGTGTCGTGGTTGATCATTCCGCAATTGGCGATCAACGACACACCTCACCAGCACCAAGCACCTGCCTCGACACGCCACCCATCAGCTTCCAGTTCTTGCGCTTCTGATCAACCACCATGGGCAACTGCTTCGCTCCCCGCTCGCCATCCACCGACTACACATCGATTCCAACGCTGCGTCTTTGCCGCAACGCCACGTTGCCGACCACTCAGTGTGCATTCCAGCCAAAGGTAAGTTTCAGCATGGAAGCACGCACGCTCAAGACACCAGAGATACCCAAGACACGCTGGTACGCACTCGCTGCTCAGTCCGTCAAGGAGGCAGTCGTGCACGCCTGGGATGACGCCATGGCGTCGTTTGCCGGTACATCCATCGTGATCTCACGTCTGGAGGAGACGTGGATCGAGAACATGGTCGACGGCATTGACGCCACGCGTACGCGCCGAAGAAACGTGCGTGAGTACTCGCACGAGATGGATGAGTCATCTCAGTTCTTGACACCAGCGGATACGATCATCGTCACCATCGGGGACGGCTCACGACTGGCTGCCGTCGACAAGCCGTGGCCATCCTCGGCCCACAAGTGGGACCGCCCGTACCCTCGCGATGTCCACGATGACTGTGCGTCCTGCACGACGGATGACACGGAAATGCTGAGCGATGACGATGAAGACACTCGTCGCACCGAGTTTGACCACGATTTCTACGGCTTTAGTGACGATGAAGAAGAAGATGAAGACGAGGAGTATGAAGATGCCGAGGAACGAATCGAGAAAACGTTGGCGATGACGCACCCAGGACCGTACTATGCCGAGGAAGAACCCGTTGAGTGCAGAGCCGATGCTCTCCTCCGGTTGTCGTCTCAATGGCTCGACAAGCAATCTCGAGACGCGTGTGCCCTGCCACAGGTTTACGTCTCTGATTACCTCTGTCCATGCGGGGAATGTCCAGCGTACCACCGCATCGCCACGGATGTGGCTCGACTCGTGACCTGGCGCAACTCCTTCGAGAGGCGCAGTATCACGCGCGTGTTGCAGGCATTCTCGACCTACAATGAAGCCGTGCCCTACACGTCCGACTTGATCGAAACAGCGGAGGCATGTCTCAACACGTGGCTGGGTGATGAAGACCGCGCGCTGTCTTCGCTCGTCGTCCTCCTTGAACACGTGCCAGCACTCTGCCATTAAGTCAAGCCACGAGAGGTCGACATTGTTCAAGAGAGAGAAAGAGAAGCAGAGAGAATGGAAGAGTGGTGATCGATCTGCTTCCCTCATTACGGAAGCGGACGGCGAATTGTATCGCTTCTGCCTTGAGCGCTCGAGTCTCGCCCTCATTACGGCTTGAGACTCGCGCCCAAGAGCATGACCAGATACATTCCTTCTCCCCTCCCCTCCTCTCCTCTCCTCCCCCCTCGACACCTCGATCCCTCTGTCAATCCGTCGCTTTTTGTTCGACTGCCACACGCTCTGTGAGCTCTCTCTCTCTCCCCCACCCACCCATACCCACGCATGCCGTTCCCTCTGCGCTGTCGCACTAGTAATTAACCCCGTACGATAGGAAACGTAGCTCCCAATCATAGCCGTAACATAGGATGTATCAATACATATCATTATTCCACGACCGAGTGCCAGAGTCATTCCAGCCAAGAAGTGGTCACCACTCTCCACAACGAGAGGAATAGATAGTTTCATACTAGACAATCAAGACGACTCACGCTTTGCACAAACATAATAATCGACCCACCACTTGGCTACGACGATGTGGAGGTGGCGGTCGTGGTGGTCGTGGTGGCCTCGAGCCGCTGTCGAATGGCGCGCACGCTCAGCACGTGGCGCATGCACACGCGTTCGGCCAGGAAGCGCGGCATGCGTCCCTTAAAGTCGGCCTTGACCACACACGTGAGCGTCGTGGCGGCGCCTCCGTCGTGGGGCTCAATCAAGAAGCCACCCGTGGCAAACGCCATGCGCACGGTGCCCCGCAGCTCGGGCACGTCGGGGCGGGGCACGCTTTCCATCACAACGGCAAACGTGTCGCGTCGCCCCGTCTTGGCCACGAAGCTCAGCAGCTCGCACGAGTCCCGGGGCTTGACGAGCCACGCCGGCCAGCGCGACAGCTGGCGGAACGAGCGGTAGAGCACCACGCGGCCGTCGTCCAATGGCTCGACGCGGCGCAGGGTGCTGCCCGTGCCCGAGCCCGAGCCCGTGCTGCTGGCTGCGCCCCACTCGGCGATGGCGTCCAGTGATTTCAGGGCCGCAAACACCTGGGCGGGGGGCAGGCGTACCTGCACACGTGCCTTCATCTCGACAAAGCGCTTCTTCTTGGTCTTGGCCTTGGTTGACGTGGGCGAGGCCGGCATGATCAAGATCTGAGCGGCGGAATTCCGCGGACTAGTAGCGCGATGGCGGCGAAACACGGGCACGTCGCCTCGGCGCTTGTGTGGCACCCAGTCTGCGCGCTGCGCCATATCGTTCACGGTCAGCAGGCGCTGCAGCCCGTTTAAAGACAGCTTGGCGTAGTAGAGCTTCATGAGCTGGATGTCGCGGTGCGTCGTGCGCCCCATGACGCTCGCCAGCTCGGACGAGGTCACCGACCCGGTGTCACTGCTGGTCGCCACGGGGGTTTGACGCTGGGCACCGTGGCGCTTGGGCTCTAGGTCATCGCTGGCGCGTGGCACGTGGCCCTCCGTATCGTGGCCCTCCGCATCGTGGCCGTCCGTGTCCTCCTCTTCATCGTCCCAGTCGCCATCTGCATCGTCGTCGTCGCCATCATCATCGTCGTCTTCATCTTGAGAGATGGGGTCCTCGCTCTTGGTCTCATCACCATCGTCCTCCTCTGGTAGCTGTGGCCTGGTGGTGGCCTGGGACTTGAGCACGCGTGGCTGAGGCCTCGTCCTTGTTCTCATTCTTGTCCTCGTCCTCGTTCGAACCCGTCCCTTGTGTGGTCGAGCCGGGTTCTCTCGCCCGGAACCCGACCCCTTCCTCGTCCCCTTCCCCTTGCTCGATCCCTTCCCCTTGTGGTGGCTCTTGCTCTTACTTGCACCCTGTGTCTGCGTGCTAGCTGGGCCCTGGCCCCGACTGAGGCTGGGCACAAGGGCATGCTGGGTGCCATTCCTGGCCACCGTGCGAGCCACGCCCTCGGCGTGGGCGCGCAGCCAGCTCTGCAGTACGGCCAGCGCGTCGTCCAGGCTGCTGAGCCGCGGGCGCTCGCCCACAAAGCCAAACGCTGTGCCCGAGAGCGCACGCCCAGCTCCCGGTGCCCAGAGCTGCGAGATGCGCGGCGCCAGGTTGCTGCGCGCGATCAGGCTGTCGCGCCGGCTGTCGTGTTGCGCACGGGCACCGATCTGGTCGTAGAATGCGCGCAGGCGGGCGCGGTGCGAGCGTAGGAAGCCATTGAACGGCGCCATGAACTCCTCACGAGCGCCATACTCGACGTTGTTGGCCAGCGACTGGAAGAGCTTGGCCACGAGCACGAGCGCACGCTGGTGGCGCCGCCCGGGGGGAGCGTCGCCCAGGCCCACGCGGTGCGGCATGAGCAGGGCGGGACAGAGGAAGCGCAGGAACACGAAGCCACCCAGGTGCACGTAGAACTCCTCCTTGGCGGCCGACACGGGGGAGCTTGGGGGAGGCGAACTGGGCGTAGAAGGAGGAGGAGGAGGGGAGCTCGGCGAAGAGGAGGAGGAGCGTGGGGACGAGGACGGCGCCAGCGGCATCGAGTCCACGCCCAATGCGCTGGGGCGGGGCAGTGACTGTGACAGCAATGACAGCGATAGACTGCTCTTGCGCTCACCGCCCAGCAGGTCAAGCTCCAGCGCAAGCTCCTCACTGATGGAGCTGAGCCGTGGCATGGAGGACGCCGTCGACTTGCGCGCACCATGGTCGGGCACGTCTGGCCCACCGCGCTCCAGCAGGCGCGTCATCTGCGCCTCCATGACGCGGTAGATCTTGGCGATCTGGTAGGGGAAGAGGTGCGCGGCCGAGAGCACGCCGTCTAGCAGACGCGTGGCCAGCGCCTCAAGGCGCTGCTGGTTGGCCAGAAGGCGAGTGTTCACGCGCGTCTGGCGCTGCTCCTCCGTGAGCGCCTCGGAGGAGGGCAGGGCCAGCTCCTCCTGCAACAGCAGGCGAGGGTTGACCTCGTAGCTGCCGGCCTCGTCGTCCCCCTCCGCCCAGAGTGCCTGCAATGTGTCGTGAAACGCGGCATGTAAGAAATCGGCACCCAGTTCACACGTGTACTCGCGGAGCAGCGCCGTGATGGCTGAGTTGGCGCGAAAGAGCTCGCTCCAGTTGGCCGTGGCGGTCATTTCGCGCAGCATGAGCAGCGCCACGAAGCGCCGCAACTGGTCCTCGTACGAGTCGAAGACCTGCAGCAGCGCACGCACGACGTCCAGACTCAGTAGCCCGCCCATTGTTTTGGCGGAGGAGGAGGGATTGGAGGAGGAGGAGGAGGAGTTTTCCTCCCAAAGCGGCGTGAGGAGCGCGCCCGCGAGTCGAAACTCCGTGTCATGCACGAGCGCGAACACGAGTGCGCTCTCCGACTCGCTGAGCGTCAGGAACTCGATCGCATGGCGGATGGTGGCGTCCGTGGTAACGTGCGCTCGCGCTTGAGCGGTCTGCATCGCGGCGGTTGATCAGTTGTGCGGAGGAGGAAGTTTATGTCTGTGTCTGTTGGGGGACGGGGAGCGTGATCCGCCACGAAGGGGAGCGAGCGAGCGGAGGAGGCGGAGAGTTGGTCTTAGTCACTGAGTCACCCACTCCCTGGGTACGTAGATAGATGGATATACCGGCTGAGGGGGCGGTGTCGGGCGTGGCGTCTCAACACACGGGAGCAGCAGGGATCAGGATCTGCGTGGAGGCGCAGCGGAAGCGGCGGTGACCCACGACGACAGCGTTGGCGTGAGTGTTGGCGTGAGCGAGGGTGTGAGCAAGCGAATGGCACTGGTCCGACGAGAGAGGGAGAGAGCACGCGCGGTTCAGCTTGAAGGGCGAGTGTCACTCACTCTGCGACAGCACCGAGGCGGTAATACAACAGCGCAGGCAGCCCTCAGCTAACAGCCAACAACTCCCAGCTCCCAGTAGCTACAGTAGGCTGGCGACGGAAGGCAGACGCGATCAAGGCGACGAATGCTACAACTGCTTACGATTGTTACGATTGCTACGACTACTACGAGCGCACGAGCGCCCAGCCGCACGCAGGACATGCGTGGATCTCGATCCACGACATCTGCTGCTGACTTCCTGCACACCAGAGTATACAGAGGCCAGTGAGTGCTGACTATCCGGATAAAATAATAACAAAAAACACAAAAAAAGAAGAAAAGAAAAGAGAACTGGTGCTTGGACTCAGAACTAGACTCAGAGGGGAGATAGAACTGTTAGGAACTGTGTTTCGAACCGGAAACTCCTATCATTCTGATCACGACCGTTAATTCAGTACTTTGAACTTTGAGTTGACATACGGAGGAGTTTATACGTATAGAGCATCTAACCGTACGACACCCCGAACTACTGGCTTGCATGGAAGCGCCAACCCTTCGACCTGCGTGTCGCCTCCAAGTTGGAGGCGACACTACTGTACAGTAGTGTGCCAAGTGCTTCAGGGGTCTATCATATAGTCTTCTCGGTCCTGAGGCCCAGTCATATGCCCTGGAGGTCAGCCTGACAGTGTCATGTCCTTGACACGGAACTCTTCCACCAATCACGCGGTTCTGACAGCACGGACGTCACTCACAGGGTATCATTCGGAACCGGACCGTGTGTTAATCAGATCTCTCCAAAGGGACAAACATATCATTGAAGCCATCTGCAAACGCCACGGCTCTGGACCCGAGCATAGTATCCTTTGGATCCATGCGTCTTTCGTGTGTCCAGAAGGGCGTGTGCGCCCGTCGTCCTCCAAATAACCCCGCGGCTCCCAGCCCACACACTCCACTGGGACCATGGGGAAAGCTCCCCATCCTTCTCCCAATGTGTTCATCCACGCCCTGGAACGGACTGGGTGCCCCCATCACAAGTGTGACTCAACAAACGGAGACGTTCCGTGATGGAGGCGGTCTCTAACTCCCCCTACAGTTGACACGGGTCTGATTCTTGCTCGCACCCCCCTCCCCATTGCTCGCTGGCCACGGGGGAGCGGTGCCTGCCCTTATCCTCACTTTTCGATTTCCCCTCGAGCTCACCAAGCCAAGCCAGCGAGCCAAGCCCGTCCAGTTCACTCCAGTCCAGTCCATTCCATCGCCATGCAGATCGCTGCCATCGTTGCTGCCTCCGTGGCACTCGCCGCCTCGGCCGCCCAGGCCGACCCAGTCTCGTACTACGAGTACCAGGCCGAGATCGCGCAGATCAACTGGGAGCAGGAGAACGCCGGCTTCCACCCGCTCATCCTCAACGGCGAGGAAGTGCCCGTGGGCGAGTCCCAGTTCGTGGCCGGCATGCGCGGCTCCGCGGCGGGCCGAAGCTTTTGCGGCGGCTCGCTCATCCACCCCAAGTGGGTCCTCACGGCCGCGCACTGCGAGTCGTCCATCCAGTACGTCAACGTCGGCACGCACTTCCTCTCGGGCACGACGGATGGCACCCCCGTCAAGGTGCTCCGCAAGATTCGCCACCCCAACTACCGCTCAGCCAGCTCGGGCTTTGACTACCTCCTGCTCGAGCTCGAGGCCGAGGTCTCGTACACACCCGTGAAGCTGGCCAAGGCCGACGGCTCGGACGAGCCCGTGGGCGAGATTTCCACGACGCTGGGCTGGGGCACCACGTCCTCGGGCGGCTCGCAGTCTAACGTGCTGCTTCAGGTCGATGTGCCCATCGTGTCGAACGAGATCTGCAAGGAGAAGCTCTCGAGCGTCTCGGACACAATGATCTGCGCCGGTGGTCTGGAGGGTGAGGACTCGTGCCAGGGCGACTCGGGTGGCCCGTTAGTCGTGCACCAGAACAACACGGACGTGCTCGTGGGCGTCGTGAGCTGGGGCCGTGGCTGTGGGCTGCTCGGGTACCCGGGCGTGTACGCGCGCGTGTCGGCTGGTCGTGACTTCATTGACCAGTACGTGCCCGAGGTGGAGTGGGCCTAAGTGCAGAATGCAGCCAAGACCGGACAAACCACCGCATAGTGGGATATCGCTCACGTCACACCCAGAACGATATTAATAGCAGGTATTCGCAGTAGGCGTTCGAATCGTGACCATAATTTTTTCAATGTTAGTATGTAGTACTCAGTAGTTTGTGCGCATCCGCTTACTATTAATACCCCGTCCTCTGCAGGCTCTCGTTGCGATTTCAGTATGTAGCTTGATTTCACTTGGCTTGCACGATGATGTTGGGCGGTGTAGTATCGTTTTTTCTGGGGGAGGTACCGCAGGTTGCAGTGCCATTGCGATTCTGCTGGGCCCGCTTGGCTATGTGGTGTGGAGCGTGGCTGTCTTCACCACTCACTAGGTTACTAGCTATTGTGAGGGGGACGGGGATCGTACTGAACAAGGAGTGCGAGCGATGGTCACGCATATTCCTGCCTCTTGGGCAAGGGGGGCAGTCCAGGCTGCGCCTCCCCATTGTAGCTATTCACGGAGGAGATGGAAGTGTCTGACGATTCGTCGATCAGATTGTAAGCGTAGTAAATATTAATAGCTCTACATGCTCTGATACAGTAGAGAGGGTTGGCCTTAAGGGATAGATGGCCATTGCCATTGAGGATCAACGATAGCCGTTGAAGGGATTCAGTGGGGGCTACGAATATTCCTGTCAGACCATCGCTACCCTAGAGGCCCAAAGATCTTCCTGTAAACACTATACCTAAGTGACCACAGAGAATTCTCTGTCCAAGTGCCCTTGCCTCACTGGTCTTTCGACGAAGAACCTCTTCGTCATCACTTTTCATATTTTCAACCTCTGACCGTCCAGATAGCGACCAAGTGAACGAACGCCCCTAGGTGTGTTCTTCGGGTCCAACTTCCTGATTGTGAGCACTGACAGGAACAGAGCAAAGGCGAGTCCAACATGGAGACCATGAGCGGTCGCGAGGTGTACCTCCCGAAGAGCGGTCGCGAGGACTTCCACCCCAAGCACGGTGGCGCCGCCCTGCACCCGGTCACGGATGCTCCACCCGTCGAGAATGAGACGGGTGTCGGCCCCCGCATTCGAGTCGGCATGCCCATCTACACCAAGGTGCGCGTGACCAAGATGAGCATCCTGGGCTCCATCGTCTGGGCGCTCATCACGCTCTTCAGCGTCACCGACCCGCTCCGCGTGCTGTTTGCCGTGCTCACGCGTCTGCAGCCGACGCTCGGGGTGCGGAAATGGGACGGCGTTACCGAGTACACGCTGCCCAAGGACTACAAGACGAGCGATGAGGTGGCGCACTTGAACATCACGATCCTGGACGGACAGTTCGACCGGGGCACGCTCAAGCTGGAATGGCTCAAGGCCCACATGGAGCGCGTGGACCATGTCTACGTGTTTGTGGGTGAATTGGTGGCCGCGAACGGGTCGTCGTGGAAGTTTCCCGATGAGATCTGCCTCAATCAATGGACGGCCACCGAAGTGGTGAGCAAGAGAGATGTGGACCTGCTGTCGGAGCACATGCTGAGCCCCGAGTGGTTCCCGTGCGAGATTGAAGTGCGGAATGATGGCACGTTCGTACCGATCCAGCAGTATTTCGTATCGGAAAACTTGTGCAAGGAGATGGCTATCTGGACGCTGCACGACTACGAGCGTACTTGGGTGGAGCTCTTCGTGCCCGACCCCACGGACAAGTACAACGTACTCACGCTCACGATGAGCCCGCAACAGGAGAAGACAGCGCGCCAGCCGCGATACCCGCTCTCCACCTTCCGTGTCGGTGGGGGTGGGGCCATGATCAACTCCAAGGTCTTCATGAACGAAAAGTACCTCGTGTTTGAGGAGATCCAGGCACAGCGCTGCTCACGCCCTGAGATCTGGGAGGATGGCCATCTGCGGCAGTTTGTCGACTCACGGGCCAACCTGAGTCTCATCACGCCTGGCTACTTTGAGTTGACCGCACGCTCGCTGATCTATATCTACATCGTGATCATCCGCTCCATGTATGTCTACCGCCCTCTCTACCGCTACGTGCGCGCCCATGGCTTCCCGGTCAATGGGACGTTCAATCCCATCCACGCAGGTCTTCGCTATGGCGCCGAGGTGTACCTACAGGCATTCGAAGCGGTGCTCAGTCTGGATGAGATCATTGGCACCTTCCTCATGCTTCACGAGTCCCGGACCGTGTCCTACCTTGGCTACCTGTGGCTCTGCACGCAGGCGTGCAAGATTCTATGGATCCCGGTGGCCTTTGCTACACTCTTTGCGCGACTGGTGCGGATCTGCACTGGCGGGAAGGTTCAATTTCGCGTGTCTCCCGATGCGTACCCTCTTCTGGTGCCGTACCTCGTGTTCTATGCGGGCCCTCACATCGTGAGTACGACGCCCGACCTGTTCCAGCACTACCACCTTACGACCGAGGGCTTTGGGCACATCGCCAACTCGGCCAAGTCCAGTCTCGGCGGCGTGCGTGCGATCACGAGCCTGCTGCGGATCGTCTCGCCCGTGCTGTGGCCCTGCACGCTCATCCTCCTAGCGTTTTCCGTCGCGCAGCAAATCAGTGGCTTCTATTTCTTTATCCCTGGGTACCGTGGAGGAAAGCACAACCTGCACCACGTCACCAAGCACCGTCCGCTTGGGCACGACCTCATGCTGCATGAACATGGCGTTGCCCTGGGCGAGTACACGCAATCGCTTGGACTCGTGCTCCAGGGCTACGAGCGCGCGCTGATCGAGGGCTTTGACCTGCCGATCCTCGTGTACCGCGGCAAGCCCATCCTGCTGTTTGACGAGGCCGTGACTGAGAAGGCCGGCAAGGCTCGCAATCCACTGAGCGTGATTGTGGCTGTGCAGCGAATCATGTACGAACACCCCATCGACCTCAAACACACGCACTTCACGGTGCACACGATTCTGCCGCTGCATTGGGAATACACGTCCGTGCGGACTGGTGAAGCCCCCTCCTTCCGAGCCCGCTATGTGGTGAGCGAGGAAAGTAGGACGACAGAGTAGGCACAGCCAAGGAGGGATGGTCAGCTGGAAGTAACTCCTAACGTGGACCAAGTGCATACGACGCTAAACATGTAGTACTTCATAAGTAGCTGGACTTCTCTTCTTGGACGCCCTGATGTGGACGACACGCGCGGGTTGAAAACCATTGTCGTTCCATCCATGATGCACAGGCCACCGCTTCGTGAGTTCCACGCATTTGCTTGCTCTCATACATTCTGTCAAAGTTGAAAAACACGAGCAGAGCCGTGAGCATGCGGGCGGCAGATATATCGGGTCGGTTTCTAGACCTCGCCCCACTCACAATTGAGTCTTCGCCCTCATCCATGAGATACTGGTTGGTATTGACATGCTCCGTTTCATGGCAATACTGTTAGACGCCCTGCTGGAGCAAGAGATATAGCGACAGAGGTGCTACGGATAGTGCATCTTATGGGGTGCCTCTTGGTCTTGTGGCTCGACCAAACGGACACCCGATTCCGTGCGACTCGCTGTCAGATCTGCGGACACGAAATCCACCAGACAGCAACATGGAGTCCATGACCATTCGCGATAGCAACGATGCCAACTCGATGACCGGGGGCGCCAGGTCTCGGCCCCCACCGTGCCGAACGCACGCTCCGACGCCCTCGAGTTCCAGATGGTGCTGCGTCCGGACCTGTAACACGCCATCACTGGGCCTCGTTATGGAGGGCTACGAAAGGTGCGCTTATCAAAGGCTTTTGACTTGCCGATCCTCATACACCACGGCAACCCCATCGTTCTCATGTGTGAGCGCGTACAATATAACACGGCGGTAACTCCCTCAGGCATTGTCATTATTGCAGCGAGTGTTGTACAAACACGCTATCGACATTTCCAAGACGCCGTTGGCGGTTGGCACCACCCTCCCTCTCCACTAGGAATATACATCGATGGCTCTCAGTGATACCCTCTGTGATCCGCGAAGCTCATCGCACGCGTCGATGCAGCCCATGACATATGCTGAATGACCCATAGCCTCAAGTGATGCCTTCATCCCACTGGGCATCATCCAAGTGGAATCCAAGATCTCCAACGGGGTGCTCTCATTGGCTAACATTGTCGTTTCATTATAGATTTTTAGAGGGTTGGCGCGTATACCTACCGCGGTCCATCCATGTATTGGTATGTGTTAGTTAGTATACGGGGTCCGTATACTAACTACGACGTGTGTATTACGGGCCGCCTCCACGTCGAAAACATGCAAGATCTGCCGTGCAGGTCTTGGGGTTTACCACACACACCGCACCACGCCCAACAACACCAACAAGAGCAGACCGCCCAAGGTAAAACGACGACTGATCCCATCGCCCACAATCCAGTTTTCCATCGCGCACTGTGTGTTCCCCACGCAGATCGCCTTTTGCGCATTCACCCCCGCCCACCACCACCACCACCACCACATTCCCACCAACGATGGTCATGCTCTCCGTGCTTCGCGCTGCCAAGCAGCAGCCCCTGCGCGTGGTGCTGCGCGGCGTGCGCGAGCTGCAGACCGCCGCCGAGGCAGCCGCGGGCGTGTCGTACTCGCGTGGGCTCTTCCTGGGGGTGAACAACGCGGCACGCGCGTTCCCGTATCCGCAGCCAACCGAGGACGAGCGCGAAACCATGCAGATGCTCGCTGACCCTGTGGCCAAGTACTTTGCCACCATCGACTCGAAGAAGATCGACGAGACGAAGCAGATCCCGGAGAACGTGCTCAGCGACCTCAAGGAGCTTGGTCTCTTTGGGCTGCAGATCTCGGAAGACCTCAACGGGCTGGGCCTCTCCAACACGGGCTACGCGCGTGTGTGCGAGGAGTTTACGGACGGAAGCATTGCCGTGACCATCATGGCACACCAGTCCATTGGGCTCAAGGGCATTTTGCTCAGCGGCAACGACGAGCAGAAGGCCAAGTACCTACCCAAACTGGCCACGGGTGAGCACGTGGCGGCGTTTGCACTGACGGAGCCATCTAGTGGCTCGGACGCGGCGTCCATCAAGACCAAGGCCGTCCTCTCCGAGGACGGCAAGCATTACATCCTGAACGGCAGCAAGATCTGGATCAGCAATGGCGGCATGGCCGAGATCATGACGGTGTTTGCGCAGGTGGAGGTGGATGGCAAGGACAAGGTGACGGCGTTCATCGTGGAGCGTGGCTTTGGCGGTCTGACCAGTGGCCCACCTGAGGACAAGCTGGGCATCCGTGGTTCCAACACGTGCGAGGTGTACTTTGACAATGTCAAGGTCCCCATCGAGAACGTCCTAGGCGGTGGTCCTGACGGAAAGACGGGCGGCGCGGCGGGCGTGGGCCAGGGCTTCAAGGTGGCCATGAACATCCTGAACAATGGCCGCTTCGGCATTGGTGCTGGCTCGGCCGGCTCGCTGCGCCGGGTGATCGCCGAGGCGGCGGCGCATGCCAACACGCGTAAGCAGTTTGGCTCGTCGTTGGCGAGCTTTGGCCTGATCAAGAAGAAGTTTGGTGAGATGACACTGGACGCGTACGCGATCGAGTCGATGGTGTACATGACCACTGGCATGATTGACCGCGGGGACCCGTCGTGCGAGATTGAGGCCGCCATGTGCAAGGTGTACGGGTCGGAGGTCGCGTTCAAGGGCATCAACGAGTGCATCCAGGTCACGGGCGGCCTTGGGTTCATGCGGGACTGGCCGTTTGAGCGCTTGATGCGTGACAGCCGCATCTTGTCGATCTTTGAAGGCACGAACGAGATTCTGCGTCTGCTCATCGCGCTCAGTGGCGTTCGGGTAAGTCTGCTGTTGTTGTTGGTGGTGCGTGGCATGAATTTAGGTAGGATGAGGAGCTAACGAGACTGCGGTGGCGGTGTCTGCAATGACGGCGATAGGTTGCGGGTGACCGACTCTCCGAGTTTGGCAAGCTGCTGAAGAACCCGCTCAAGGACCCCGCGGGCCTGACCAAGGAAGTCACGGACCGCTTGCAGCGCAAGTTCTCGCCCGCTCCGTTGGAGGGCGTGCACCCGAACCTCAAGGGTTCAGCGGACACGCTGCAGAAGTGCACGGGTCTCTTTGGCGATGCTGTGGAGGACCTGCTACGCCAGCACGGCAAGAAGGTGATTGACGAGCAGCTCAAGCTGGAGCGCATCGCCGACTCGGCCATCGCGCTGTACGCGATGACGGCCACGATCTCGCGGGCCAGCGCCGCGCTGATGGATAAGTCGCCGGCGGCAGCGCACGAGCAGAAGCTGACAGAGCTGTACTGCGACTTGGCCTCGGACCGCATCACGCGCCTGCTGAGTGAGCTCAAGAAGAACGCTACGCACGACGAGCGGCTGCGCGACATCGCCGACGAGGTGCTGCGGGAGCAAAAGTACCTCCCGAGCCACCCCACGGGCGTCAACATTTAAAACCACCTAGCGAAAGGTTACGAACGAATGGATACACTTTGTTATAACGTATGCGCGGGTCCAGCTGGTATACAAGTAAAAGGACGAGTATACACTTAGGATCCACCTTTCTCTGGGAGTTCAACTTGCACGTCCCACAAACCAGCCGCTACAGTACAGCGTTGGCGTGTGGGGGATTCCGACGTGAGCACAACGTCAGCAACGGTTACCGCACGATCCCAACAGAACTACCCCCACAGTGTTGGTGTTGGCGTTGGTGTTGGCGTGGTCTTCGCTCTCTCTCTCTCTCTCTCTCCCCCAGCAGGTTGAAGTCGCACCCCTCGCGCGCACTGCAACATACATCCATCTCCCAACGAGACCCGCACCCCAACGACCACCCGCCAACCAACAAACCACCACCATCACTCCGCCATTTGCCACGCAAGTGCAACCAGCGAGCGCGGGAAGATCGCGTCCAAGGGAAACCCCCGTCACCAGCAGTCTCGATGGGCTCACCTCTGTCCAAGCAGCTCGCGAATGGCGCTGGTGATGGCCACGCCCATGGCGCACTCGCCATGAGCATGGCGTCGGGTGTGCGCGTGGCCAAGCGCACGGCGACGGCGGCTGTGCACTACTGGATCCGCCTATGGATCTACATCACGGGGCTCGAGGGCCACGAGCGTCTGCTCTGGCAACTCTGGCAGCAGTTCAAGCACCGCGCCTACCGCGCGCCCACCGCCACGAGCGCCACGTCGTACCAGAACATGGCCGTCACTCTGTTCCAGCTCTGGCTGCGTACGCTGCGCGTCGTACTCGTACCCGACCTGTTTGTGCGGTATGTGTGTGCCACGGTGGCGCTGCACATCTTCTACGAGGTGAGCTCACGCACACGCCGCCTGATCGTGTACGCGGCTCAGCAGTTGACGGCCACAGGCCGCAAGAGCTTGCGACTCAAGGCCCTACTGAAGAATGCCAAGACGTTCCAGGAACGCCAGGCGGTCGCCGGTGAGCTGGACAAGCTGGAGGGGAAAGACCAGTGGCGCGAGGAACCCACGTCCAGCCTGTTCCTATACGAGCGCGTAATCAACAAGACGCAGATGTACAAGGTTGGTGAGAAGATAGATTGGCTGGCGTGAATGCGCACATCAACGGATGGGTGGGTGACTGACCGCGCGGGTTTTGGTGTGCACTGTGTTTGTATGAATCTGCACAGCGGCTTCAAAGTGAAAATGATGTGGTTGGGCTCATGTTCGCGTTGCGAGCTGGGTTACTCCGAAAGCATTGGGGGCTCGGTAACCCACGATTGTACTCTGTGAGCCATGGTACGATTATCTAATACTGCGTGCTGGAAATTTGGCCGGTGTGTATGTTTGTCATGATACTGACGTTTACTCGCACTGGCTGGATTGGGGTAGTTGGCACTAAGCATGTCGTCGAGGAGTACATGAACACGATTGTGCAGTCAATGAACTCCGTCCTACGAGCCGATGGAACCGACGAAGAGAGCAAGGAAGTGTTATCGACCGATAACAAATTAGCTTTCTTCAGTGAAACACGGCATGCGTTTGGACGCTCGGCGTTACTTTTGTCTGGTGGTGGAGCGTTGGGTTTTTATCACTCCGGCGTGATCAAGGCACTCAACGAGAATCACCTCCTGCCCAATGTTATTGCTGGTTCATCGGCTGGTTCAATTGTTGCTGGGATCGTTGGCGTGAGAACTGATGAAGAGATTGATGATTTCTACGCAGCATCCGACCATGAACTCAATTTCTTAAGCCCTAACATCACACAGCAAGACTACGCCGCATTCACGCCGCTATTTATGCCGATGCTTGAGAAGATTTTGCCACGTATGGCATATGAGCATGCCCGAGATATCTTTGTTCTCGCACGCCGGTATGTTGCCAAGGGATACCTACTCGACAGCAACGTGCTTCGGGACGCATTAAGACACAATATTGGCGACTACACATTCCGCGAGGCGTATGATCGTACAGGGCGGATCATCAATATCACCGTGACTCCTCTCAAAACCGATGACTACCCGCACCTTCTGAACTACCTGACGGCACCAAACGTATTGATCTGGTCTGCTTCGCTCGCGTCGTGTGCGATTCCTATGGTGTTTCCTCCTGTGGAACTTCTCGCGAAGGATAACCATGGCAACATTGTTCCATATTTTCGAGAAGGACTCAAATGGAGTGATGGAAGCATTGAATGCGATTTACCCATGGAGCGACTTTCAGAACTGTTCAACGTGAATCATTTTATTGTGAGTCAAGTGAACATTCACTACAAGATCGTGTCTGGCCATTCCGCCTTCGGTTTTGGTCAAACAGGAGGCTTGCTAAGCTTTTTGAAGAAGCAAATGAAGGCGTATATCAAGAATATTGCTGAATTTGGCCTGAACACGAGTGTACTCAAGTTTCTCGATATTGGCGTCGTCCCATTGATTACTCAGAAGTATGAGGGCGACATCACAGTTTGCCCAACAGATGAATTTTCTTTGCTGTACCTGCTGTTGACCTCACTATCGAATCCAACGAAGACGACGTTTGCTCACATCGTGAGCGCTGGAGAGCGTGCGTCATGGTCGCATATTTCGCGTGTTCGCACAATGTGCCGCACAGAGTTTGCACTTGAACGGGCAGTTCGGTACCTTCGTGGTGAGCAAGCCATCGAGGATGAGCGGCGGCATGGCAAGAAGGTGATGGGTCGTGTGCCATCCTTCTACACTTCACCGAGTTCGTTAAACCTGTCAAGTCTTGACACCGGAGCATCTTCAGCCCACCGAGGTGACCGTACGTCTGCATCTACTGAAGATGTTCGTAGGCAGCGATTTCTCAGCGAGGAAAGCCACGATCACACTAGCACCATGCCACTTCGTCGTATCAAGTCAGCCAATGTCGCTGGCGCGGTCATGACTATGGAGTCAGCTGTTCAGGATCCTCGCCGTAACGAATGATTTGGACTGCCGTGTTATAGTGCCTCATTTGCCTAAGATTAGAGTCACCCGGGTTAAAACGTAGATAGAAAAGAAAGCAACGACAGCTAGTACGTGCTTTATCATTGATTGGCGTGTCAAAGTGGTGCGTACATTTTTTTTACATCGATTCTATCTGCCCCCTCATGGGTGAAAACAACACCATAATCCATTCATTGTGTTAGCGCGTCAAAGAAACTCGGCATTGGTTCGGGTGAACAGAAGATCTCGCGCTGGTAAAACTCAGGTAACGTGGATATTTTGAGGAACAGGTCCCCAAGACGTTCCTGCAAGACTTTTCGTTCCTCCAGCAGTACAGCGACCTTTTCAACCTCTGCAAGACGTACAACCTCGTTTACGCACTCACGGAGTGTCTCCTCGACAACTCGGTCGGAGCTGGCACGTCCCAGCTGTGTTTGGAAGCGTTCGAGCCTTTGCTCAAGTCGCGCTCGGTCACGCTCAGCCTCGTGCCTTACCTTGGCTTGGCTTGCAGATGCGTTATCGAGACGCTGCTCGATCGTCGTGTTCAAGTCACGGAGGCGAGTATTCTCAGCTTCGCTTTGTTGACGCGTGTGCTGTTCGTCCTTTAATACGTGAGCCAATTGTGCGTTCTCTTTACGTAGTATATCCATTTCACGTGCAAGGTGTTGAGCCTCGTTGTCGCGCTGCTTGAGCGTTTTTTGAAGCGTCGAGCGTTCGGATGTCTGGTCAGCAAGTTTTTGAATCCATACTTCCTTTTCGTCTTGTTGAGTGCGTCGTAATTCTTCGACTTGTGTTTGCCAGGCACGCTTCGTCTCACATAGCTCTTCATCACGAGATTGTAGCGCCTCTTGGGTATGTGTCGCTTGCACGCTCATTTTTTCCAGTTGACGCTCGAGCCCCGTACGTGTCTCCTTCAGTTCCTCAAATTGTGAAACTTGCTGTTGCTGCTTTTCCTCTAATGTAGAGATTGTGCTTTGTTGCTGCTCTGATTTGCGAAGGAGCTCGCCGATCCGTTCAAGATGCATGCGCTCCTTTTCCGCCCCATGTTGTGTTGCTGCCTCAAGTCGTGTGATTTCGATCACTCGCTCCTGAAGTTGCTGCTTGAGCTCGTGTTCCAAGGTTTCCTTGCTTCGTTCCAGCATGCTATGCCGTTTCTCCGCGTCCTCAATGGCGTGTTCATGGCGGCTCAATAATCGCTGAAACAACGACTGGAAGAACGCAACAGCATCAGTACGCAGAAACGTAAACATCGCTGCCTTCTTCGCTGGACCCTGCGCAAGAGCATCATATTTATCTTCGAGAAGTGTCATGACTTCATCAAACAGCACGACGCTCTTGATGTCATCCCAGGCTCCAGCTTCCATGCGTTGCACCAAGAACTCGCTATGCAGTGCACGCAACACACGCTCACACTGCGCCATTGATCGTGATTGAAGTGACGCAATGAGTGCCGTTCGATGTTTCTGGATATGCTGCTTCAGTTTCTGGAAGCATGCCGCCCGTGTTGCGCCCTCGACAGATTGCGACTTGAATACGGTCAGTGCCTCATCCTGGGCTTCCTTGTGCAGCTTTTCAAACTCTTGTTGCGTCAAAATATGTGTTTCAGTACTGGCAGCGGCGTGGTTATTCATCTCAGCATCCTCTCCGTTCTCCATCATCGTGCCATTAGCGTGAGCAGATACAGGCGAAGCAGGGGTCATGCCCTTGTCATACACGTCCATCGCTGTGAGCATCGCCGATTGACACGTGGCCTCAGAGACGTATGCCCAAGCCGCCTTGATATCCGGGATCGCACCGCTGTTCATCGTCTCCGTGTAGCAGCGCACGAGGTAAGCCAACTGACGGCCGTCCACCACTTTATTGAACACACGCTTGGCCGCGACAATCGACATGATGCGAGCGCGCACGGTCTGCATCTGCTCCACAAATTCGGGGCGCAGACCATCGGCCGTACTCGTGAGCTCCGCCGCGAATCGCAATTGGCGTTCGTCCACCACGGGGCGAACGAGTGTGAGGCATTCGCGGCGATCAAAGAGGATCCGGATGGAGGCGCGGATACGGTTGCGTTCGTCGTGGCGACGCGACGCGCCCGTGCTGTCCCGGTGCGCCAACGCATTCTCCAGATACTCGTTCGCCGTCAGTCGTGAGCCATCGGCTTGCATGTCCAGCATGAAATCGCGCAGCAGCCACACAAATGGAGGGAAATGCGGCGCCAATTCTCGAGATTCAGCCATGTCGTCGTGCGTATCCTCGTCATGGCTACGAGACAGCGACCGCGTCGATGACGACGACGACAGTGGTGGTGATGCCTCCGGATCGATACTATGGCTGCTGCTCACGCAGACATGCTTGGTGAGTTCCGAGACGAGGAAGAGGCGGTCAATCGCACCTTCGTCAATCACGCCCATGGTATTGAACACAAACAGCGAGCTCAGCAGCAATCCCAGCGAGAATATCTTGGCGTCGTAGCTCTCATCGTTATCCGTGGCCGCGATCCCCTCCGTGTCCATGAACAGCACGCGTTCGCCGCGTGAGTTGCGCACCGTGGGCTGCGGGTCCCAGAGCCAGATGCCGCGCGTGCACGACTCGGTCGTGGGGCCCACCTGGAAACCGCGCACCTCCGTGGCCATAGTGTCTGCCTTGCCATTGCCATCTTGTCTGCAGTTGGAATCACTGTTGCTCAGACTGGCGTCCCTCGCGAGGTGGTTGAGGAAGAAGCTCTTGCCCGTGCGGTACTGGCCCGCGAGGCAGATGACGGCCACGGGCTCATGGAGCGCTTCCAGCAGCTGGACCCCTTCGTCGGCCACGCGCAGACCGTCCGCATCGCCGTGAATGAGGCAGACGGGCTCGGCACTCGAGTATGCCGCGCCGTTTGCCGCGTCGCGCTCGTTCCCAGTGCCCATTGACTGAGATGGAGTTGATGAGATCGATGCTGCAGGATGACGGTGCGCTTATCTAATCCGGGTTGGTTGTGCGCTTGTAGCACTTGCGGTACGGTTCAAGGTGAGCGAGGATGTGGTCCACACCATAAACCTTCAATAATGGGTGCGTTTTGAATTGCATGTGAATTGAGGTGGGCCGACGCCAAAGGTCGCAGCTTTTCGTGAAGAGGGGGAGGACCCTGCAGATGGATGCTTGAATGCAGAATTGAATGGGATGATCTCCCTCCACATTAGCATTGATGGCGGGCTGACTGTGCGGGCGAGAGGATGGAATGGCATTTGCACTATCAAACGTCGCTGACAAGTAGCTTCCAGAGAGAGAGAAAGAGAGAGAGAAGGAAAACGGAAGGAGCACTGACACCTACGAGACGTATAACTTCATTGCAAGATGGAGCTGGAGCACTTGGATGTAGCGAGTCGATGCCTCGGGCAGACGCTGAACGCGCAGGAGCGATCCAACCTTGAGATCGGACTGCTCAAGCGCCGCGCCACCGAGTCGACGGCGCTGTCCGCGCTACGCTTCTGGGGCCGCATCACGGGCGAGTCGGGCGACTACCTCATCGCAGTGGCCACGCTAGCGGCCACGCGTGACTACCCCACCAAGAAGTTTTACTTTTGGTACGTCTTAGCGGTGCCCCCTTTCATCAAGCAAACCTGTCAATTCACACTCTGCTGTTGCTACGCCAACCTTTCGTGCTCTGTTGTCATGGTCAGTACCAATTCCTCGCCCGAATTGCAGCAGTTTCCCGACCTGAACAAGGCTGCGATCGCCGCGGCCGCGGGCATGACGACTCGCCTGTCGGGGGATCCATCACTCGTGCTGGGCGATGGTATGGACAACACGGGCGAACCACAGAACGACGACGCCCCATCTGCCTTTACCGAACTCGACCGACTCGCGTACCTCGTGGATGAGATTGACCGTGCCATCTCGGTGGTACCGTTGGAGGCGCTCGTTGTGTCCCCCATGCGCCACGTTATCTTCAACCCGTCGTTCCATGGGCTGTCGTGGGAACAGGCTCGGCGCCTGAGCAACTATTTCCACTTTCGTGAGCCCGAGACGCCCGAGAAGAAGGATGCGCTCCTGGGCAACAGTCCCGATGGTGCGCTCGTGCGCGCCAATGACTTTCTGGACCCGATCGCGCACGATCTCTCGGGTACCTGGGCCCCCATCACAACGGACAACACTGGGCGGTATGTGACCTTGTATCACACGATCTACCCGGGCGCGCTCTTCTTCCATGAACCAGGTACAGCCAGTTATGGTGGCGTCTACTTTGGCGATGGCCGCAAGAACCCCGACATCGCCTTTATGCTCTAGCATGCTTTCAACATGTGAGTCCCTCGCTCCCCTCAGATAGACAGGAAGGTTGGTGCGAACGGGTAAACGTCATTGGGATTGGTGAACGAAAGAAAACAACCCCACTCTTGTTCGTAATAGGCGAGTGAATCTTGACCAGTTCCAAACAAGTGGGCAACACTCACGTAATACACGTATATACTATCAGAACACAGTCAAACAACAAACATGCAGCCTTCTGGTGGTGGTGGTGACGGTGGCGGTGGCGGTGGCAGCCTCTGACAGCCTCTGACAGCTGATACTGTTAGATGTGCAGGCGATTAAGAAAGTAATCCAGATTGTGTCCAACCCCCGTGCTGCGCGTCTTGCTCTTGCGGTAGACCGAGTTAAGCGACGCGTCCAGCAATCCGTCCTTCAGCAGGCGAAGGCATCCAATCAGCGCCACCTCGGCCTTGGCGGCGGCCTTGGATGGGTGGGCACGTCCCACGAGGGGCTTCACCTCCAGTTCCACGGGCAGTTGCAACGTCGCCGAATACATCATTCGGCCCGAATTGCTGCGTGCTTGCAGCCCACTCAGTGTGCTCGTGGTGCGTCCCATTCGATTGCGTGGTGGTTCCTCTTCATGGAAGGTGTACAAGGTCTTGTAATCCACCGTGAACATGGTGACGGGGAGCGATTGCACAAAGCGATTGATGCAGCCCACACTCGAGTCCAGGTCCACGACAGCGCCCGTCGATGGGATGTGCAGCGTGCCGTCCGTTAAAAGCCTCTCCAGCGCTGCCTGCTGCGGTGACGACGGATGCCCCAGTTCGTCGTCCTCGTCCGTGTCTTCCCCGTCCTCTGCCACCGGTTCTGCCGCTGCGTCCGCCTCATCCACTGCCTCGCCTCCTGCTCCTGGCTTCATCTGGTCGTCAGCACCTTCCTCCTCCTCGCCAGTGTCTCCAGCCCACGCCCGCTCCTGGGCCTCGGCCTCCGCGCGGGCCCGCGCAGCCTGCACGCGTGATTGCTGCTGTGCCGTCTCCACCTTGTCGTGCGTGAAATCCAGCTCCTTGATGGCCACGCCGTGCCGCACCAGGCTATGGAAATGTGCATGATGCAGCACATCCTCTTCCTCGGCCAGGTAGTACACCACGCCATCCTGGTGGCGCGCACGACCACGCAGCTGAATCAACTGACGCGCACTGGCCACGCGGTCCGTGACAATGACCAATCCACACTGTGGGAAATCAACGCCCTCCACCGACACGGCCGTGGACACGAGGAAGCGCAGCGCGCCACGTTCAAAGGCCGTCAGTGTGGTCTCCGTCGAGGGTACCTCGTGTGCGGCCGTGTCACGTACACCCGCCTGGCCCAGCACGCACGCAAACGGCGGCCACGTAATCTCCTCCATCTCCTCCATCATCCCTCCCCTCAGCTGCTCGGTGTGTGTGGTGGTTGTCTGTAGGTGTGCCAGCTTCTGGTTCAGGTACTCACACAACAGGCGGCACTCGAGCCGTGTCGTGACAAAGATGATGCCCTGTAGCAGTTTCTCCTCCTCCTCCGCCTCCTCCCGCAGTTCCGTCTCGTCGTCTTCCTCACTTCCCATATCACTCACATTCTCCTCCTCCTCCTCCTCCTCCCCCTCCCCCTGGTCTAGCTTCTCCGCTTGATTCTCCTCCGCCTCGACACGCCAGCGCTCGTTCAGCAGAGCCTCCACCTTGGCCACGCGAGCCGTGGCGATCAAGCCACACGACTCCATCCGCTTGCGCACAAGGTTGAGCGTCACCACAGCATCACGGTCAAAGCCGTACATCGTGCCGGGCACGTATACCAGCAGCGAGGCGTTGGCCGCTAGACGCGCCACCTCCAGCTCCAGCAGCTTGAGCAGGCACCACGTGCCCAGCGTCTCGTGGATGCTGGCGCAGGCCAAGAGGAACCGCCGCAGGTCACGCTTCCTCCGCTCCGGATCCTGCGCCGCGTGTCGTGCCGACTTGCGTAGCAGCTTGAGCACCACGGGGACGACGCGCACCGCCTCCAGCTCCTGCAGCAGCTCTGCTGAGAGCGCATCGCGACACGTACGCAGCGTCAGCTCCCCTTCGTCCTCCCCCTGCTCGTCCCCGTCCTCCTCTTGCTCCCCTTGACGACTGGCGGAGACATCTGTCGTGTTGGGGGACGACGGGTACGTCTCCAGTAGTAAGGGTGCCGCCGCCGCGTAGGCCTGGGTGTCACGCTCCGCCAACTCCACGCGGTGCAGGATGGCGTGTAGATGTGCGGCGCAGTGGCGCGTGGGGCATGCCGTCGTGCCAAAGATGAGTGGTCCCCTCCGCCCATCTTCGTCTTCCTCCCCCTCCCCCGTCTCCTCCCTCTCCTCCTCTCCCCCAGCCTCCTCCTCCGTCAGCCGGCGCACATGTGCGTTATACAACTTGAGCACTTGCGCATACGGGTGGCGCTTGGTCACGTGGTGGCACTCGTCAAAGACCAGCAAATTGACCTGCTCCATGCGCAAATACCCACGCTCCAGCACATTCCGGATCACCTCGGGCGTGGCCACCAGCACCTGGCACAGCGCCAGCTCCTGCGTCCAGTCGGCGGCACCCCACACATCCAGCGCCGTGCCGCAATACGCCCGTGCACGCAGCGACGAGCTGGCGCGGATCTTGGCCGTGATCTGCCACACAAGCTGCCGCGTGGGCGCCATGAACACGGCGCGGGCGCCGTTGCCGTAGTCCAGCTCGCTCAGCAGCGCGATGGCCACAAACGTCTTGCCAATGCCCGTGGCGCCCACCATCACCACGTTGCGGGCGCGTGCCAGCGCCAGCACCTCGGCTTGGAACGCGCGCAGCGACGGAGGAGGCGACGAGGAGGACGGCACGGAGGAGATGGCAGCCATCGTGGACAAGCGGCTCAGGCGTGCCGTGATGGGGCGGGGGGACGATGAGGATGGCGAGCGATGCCTGGGGCTTGGCCCGAATGAGATCCCGATATGATCTCCCTCCGGCCCTGGGCCCCAGGCCCCAGGCCCCAACAGGAAGAAGTGTCGAGACCCTCCTCGGCGTCACTGATTGATTGGAAAGGTGAGGGTGCTGATGAGTGATTGGCTAAATAGTGGACGCAGGTGGTGCAGAGAAAACAAGGCAATCAACAAGGAAACAAAAAAAATAGAACCCGTGAGCCGATCACGGGCCATTAAAAAAAGCGAGAATTTTATAGCTCCAGGTCGCATCTATAGG
>JAADWT010000311.1:0-24198 GCA_023336285.1 Pythium grandisporangium
GCCGTGAGCAATGCCATTGACCGGCCACGCGCGGCCAACGCCGTAGGCAACAGCGCGATCGGCGGCGCCGCGGCGGCCGCGGCCGTGGAGCGCAAGGTCAAGATGCAACTCGAGGCACAGGGCCGCACCAAATGGAAGCAGCTGGCGCGCGCCTTCCAGCAGGTGGACAGTGACCGTCGCGGGGATGTGTCGGCGGCCTCGTTCCGGAAGGTCCTGGAAGACATCGGCGTGCGACTGGAGCAGGACGAGGTGGTGCGCCTGCAGCTCAAGTACGACGTGCAGCAAACAGGTCGGGTGCACTACCACGAGTACCTGCGCAACCTCACCAACGCCATGAGCGAGTTGGCGCCGTCGTCGTCGCCGCCAAGACTGGCGGGCGAACTGCAGAATGCGTGCGCGGTGGCCGGTGGTGAAAGTGGAAGTGGTGGTGGGGATGGCCTATTGCCCACGATTTCGTCCACGTCGCCCCAGGTATCGCCACGCAAACCCGTAGCCATGACCGCAGCAGCCAGCGTTGGCTCGGGAATCCCCGACGCACTGCGGGCGGGCGTTGCGGGCAAGTGGAAGGCCATCTACGCGTCCTTCAAGAGCATGGACAAGGGGTGTGTGGGACGGGTGAGCAGCGCGCATTTCCGGCAACTACTCGAGTGGTATGCGCTGGCTGTGACAGATGACATGTTCCTGGCACTGCTGCGTCGGTTTGACCACGCCGAGGACGGCCTTGTGGACTACAACAAGTTCATGCGCGCATGCATCGCATAAGGCCATACTCCCAGCTTTACCTAACTACGCACGTTAAAGGGCAGTGGTAGAATAGCCCGCGTAGGACGCCAACGGCATACCCATGACTCGTACAAATTGCATGGGAGGGACAGGATACACACGCAGAGCTTCTCTTTCGCTTTTTTTTTCTTCTTGTTCGTCTTTCGTTACCTGAGTGGCATTTCGCCTCGTGTGTCATCGAGTTGTGTGAATGTGCGGGTGTAGATGTGGTGGTGCGTGGGCGGCATCGAGGGTATTCATGACGGGCGAGCGCTCGGTACTACTCCAGTTAGCGCCGCCTGACGGACGGCCACACTGACCGATGACCCTGTTTCTGACGACCGATGGCGTGCACTGCTACCACCACCAATGCTGCTGCCACTACTTGGAACCGATGGGCGTCGTGCCTGCGCATCCGTTTTTCCTGCTTCCAGGGGCAATGCAAAAGACACGAGGCTGCTCTTCCTGCGTGACACTGCCCGTGTGCCCTTGATCGCGGAGGGTTTTGCCCCCGAGCTGCGCCTAAGCGATGCACCAGAGGCACCGCAACCGAGACCGGTGGCTGCCTTGTGGCTGCTATCCCCTGGTGCGCTGTCGCCTCCAGTGGCCGGCGCTTGACTGGTAAGCGCGTTCGAGACGCGCCACTCGCGGTAGTGCTGCTGGTCCTCCTTCTCCTGCAGACGCTTCTCGCGAAAGTAGGCGTGCACGGCCTCCAGTGTCATGGCGTTGGTCGCATCCGTGGCGGCCATGGACTTGCGCAACAGCTCCACCTGTAAAAGTGTGTCGGCCTCCTTCTTCTTGATCCGCTCCCTGTTCACACGAACTTGCTCGCTCGCTTGGGGAGCATGTCGACTTTCAATAGCTGCAGGTGGTGCACGAATAAAAGAAACGGATGTGGAAGAAGAACCGCACGCTGAAGCAGAAGAAAATGCAGAAGTAGTTGCTGCTGGTTGACTTGTATGACCTGTCGTGGGCGGCGTTAGAGCATCGTTATTGATGTCGAACCTGTTGGGGTGCATCATTGAGTTGCCGGTCGATAGCATCGGGTCCACTTGCGCGAGCCGAGCAATCTGCTGGGCCGTGAGTTCACCCGATGAGTTCGAACAATGCCGCATCACGTGGTCGGCATGGCGTAGAAGAGAGACAAGGTGCTCAAGCTCTGATTCGGAGGGTGGTGATGGCGATGCCCCCGTTGTTTCGGTTTCTGTCGTTGGGGTACCCCCTTCTAGGCAATGCATGAGCTCACCAATGTTGCGAATACCCTGTTGGATGCCTGTACCAACCATTACCGCACACGAAAACGTGAGCACCGCGATGCAGATAGATCGTTTCTCCTGCTCCTCGTCCCTCCTCGTCCCCCTCCTCCTCCCTCCTCCCTTCTCCTACGTACATGAATACATTTTGAGCTGATGAAGGAACCGCTCGCGGGTATGTGTCTTGATACTGATCTGGTCATGGTGCACTTGTTCTATGTCGTCTCGCATCTGCTTCCGCTTCTCCACCTCAGCGACCCCGGACTCGCGCAGTTGCTGTACGCGAGTGCAGCACTGTTCGTGCCTAGCTAAAAGCGTGCCGTGCTCCTCCACAACCTCAAGCGCGATGCTTTCCAGCCGCCTGCGGGCCTCGTCAAAGCTCACGAACCTTTCCATCGCAATCTCGAGGTCGGGTTCCTTGGTCTCCTCCACGATACGCGCATACTGCGACTCGTATAATTGGTACAATGCCTCTCGTCGCTGACCCAGCGCTACGTATTGCGGCAGTAACGCGCCCGTGCCTGAATCTGTGTTTGTGTGAGCGGTCAAGGTGGAGGAGGAGAAGGAGGAAGTGCATGATTTTCGAGGCGGAGATGCCACGGCGGCCAGGAAGGCGGCCGAGTCCTGGATGAGCACCTGTAGGCTATCCCGATGTTGAGGGAAGGAGACACCTTTCGGTCCTGATCTGACTGGCGTCGCCTCCTCGACGGACTGAATCGTGCTTCTAGTGTTCGTCCTCGCCGTCACCTCCAGGTCCATGAGGCGAAGCATTTCCTCTCGTCGTTGATCGGCCTCATGACGCTGTTGCATGACCAACGAGCGGCTCGTGATCTCGTCCTGCAGAGAGGCTAGCACCTGTTGCTCATGCATGCGTTCCGCACCGCGAGCGGCCATCATTGCCGTGCGCTGATGCACGAGCTCGCTGCGCTGGTTGATTTCCTGCGCCAGTTTATCCTGCAACAAGCCATGCTCACGGGTCGCACTGGCCAAGCGCGCTCGCCATAACTCCATGTTGGCGTGCAGGAGCTGCACCTGACGCGTCACCCGGTCAAGCATACAGCGCAAGGTCTTCCGGTACGCCTCACTGCGTCGAATCTGATCCCGTAACGCGGCGACTCGGGTCACGACGCCACCGTCGCTCTGGTGATCGGCTTGTTCCTGGCGATGATTGCTGTCGAAGGCCTGGTAATGGCGCTGCAGTAGTTCGCGCTCCCGCGTCTTATTCACGATCTGCAGATGTAATGCATTGCACTCCCGCTGTGCGCGCCGGGTAACAATGCGCTGCGTCTCAATCTCTTCGCGCAGGACAAGTGGAGACACGAGGCTGAGCAGGCGCGAGGCCTCATTGACCTGCGGGCTCTGCTTTAGGTATGCTGCGGACGGCGAGCGCAGCCAGCGCGCAACGGATACGGTGGATGTCTTGGGGTCTTCCTGATTCCCGCGCTGGTGAACGCGAGTGCTTCCTGTGGTGGCGGCGATTGGGCAATCCACGAGTTTCTTGTTGTGGTGCTGGTGCATACGCTGTTGGCGCGCTCCACTGGATGTTGATGCGCTGTGAATGGACGATGCCGACGGCGGACGTGGTCGTGGCCGCGGTGTTGCCGCCGTGGCCTCTGCGCGAGCTCGGATCCGCGACTGCGGGGACTCATCATGGCTCGGAAGGGGTACGCCAAACGGAATTACTGCCGTTGTTGTGGCGTGGCCGATGAGGTGCCGTGTGGATCGAGGCAGCACCCCAGCGGACTGCGGCCGCAGCGCTCGGGGGGCAATCGGATTGAATTGACGCGGCGTTATGGACCCATCACGCGCAGCCATCGTCGCCGTCGAGAGTGAAGCTGCCCTTGTTGGCTACCACGAGTGGTCATGCAGGAGGTGTGTGTGCTGATGGTGAGCGCATGCGCAAAGGTGGACGGCGTGACAGCGGAATGGCTGCGTGTCATCTTCTCAGTTCCGCATATGGATGGCGGTCGGTCGTGAAACGACGTCAGCCGGTTCGTAACCCTCTTGGTTACGATCATGTAACCGCGTCAAATAAGTCTCCTAAATTGGCTGAAAGATCCGTACGGGATCATAGTGCAGTTAAGCTTTGAGGGATGGGTTGACTATTTCGAATCACTCATCAGTTGGTAATCCTTACCTGTAAGAACCTTTTAAGGTTTTTACAAATAGGAGATGATGCAAAACACAGGTCTATGTCCAAGTGACTTAAAACCACCTGTCAGTGGAAGCGGGGTGATTCCCGCGGACGCATGAGCTGATATATACCAACCAAATGATACTGAAGTGTATCTTTGGTAAATTTACTTCGAAGTCTTCTTCACAATAGATAGCACCTCTCGAGGAACATCAAACGAGTCCCAACACATAACTCTTGCTCTTTTATCACTGTACTAATACGCCTCTCCTGGTTGTGCAAACCACAATCCACACCCACTACCTGGACGAAGGTGAAGCCAGGCCAGTGCCTCGATCTCTGCTCCCACTCATGTCGTTTCGTTCGCTAGCCAGTAGGACACCAACCAGCCCATCGCCGCTTCCATTGGCCCATTCTGCCCGAGGTTGTCCTTTCCGCATTGATCTCGATGGATCAATCACGGAACCATTTTTTTTTGGCTGTATAAAGTGCATGCGTATCTTATTCATCTGTAACAGTGGGTTGGGTTGTCTTGTCCCGACGCAATGCTTCGATATCTACTCCGAAATGGCTGCGATCATGATCAACGCGATCCTTCCGGTCAAGTCGTGACTTGTCACCTCGAGATTGTGTTTGCGATCGCTTGCGCAGCTCCCTCGCCTCCATCGCTGCAAGCTGCCGCAGCTCGTGAGCCAGTGTGAGCTGCTTCTGTTTTTGCTGTTGTTGTTGCAATTGTAGGCGCTTGAAGAGACGCAGCTGGGTTTTACTGGCGTGTCGTGCCGATGCCTGCCAATTTGGTTCATTCCCTCGAGCCTCTGATTGAATGTGCGCCGCCGTTACTGCGGCAGTCGTGGTCGTCGCCGCAGTGGGAATCCCAGTTATCCCAGTAGTGGTATGCTGCTGCTTCTCCGTGAGCACCGCGACTTGTCTTCGCAGCTCAACGAGCTCGGCCTGGTCGTGCTCGTCTCGTAGCTGCCTCCTCGCCAGTTCCGTAGTCGCTTGCTGAAGCTTAACGCGTTGCTTGAGCAACTTTTTCTCAGTCCGCTGAGCGTTTTCCTGCAGGGCCACGTGCGCTTGCTGTAGCTTCACGAATTGGTCTTGCTCTTGAATTGATCGTTCCAGTTGGCAATTGATCTCAATCAATTGCGCCTCACATCGTGCCAGAGTGGCTGCCAGTTGGTGTTTCTCGTTGCGCAACGCATCCACTTGTTCGTGTAATTGCTGCGCCTCGCCTTGCAATAACTCATATTTGAATGCGAGATCGCGTTGCTTGTCTTGGTCCGCTATCAGCTCATTCATCCGTGCGGTCGTATCCGCTTGAACAGTGCGTAGCAGCTGTATCTCGTCTCGCGCTCTATGCAACATCTGCTCACTGGCGTGTTGCTCATTCACTCGCTGTTTTAGCTTCTGCTGCTGAAGGAGTTGCTGCCACGCACGCGCAGCAAGCGTCACAAGCCGTTCAAGTTGAGCCAATAAGTGGGCACATTCGCTGTCACCGCTTTGCGCACGCAGCGCCGTACGTGTTTGCTCGTTCAGACGCGCAAGGATCGTGCCAAACAGTGTTGATTCATTGTCGCGCCGTTTAAATGCGATGCGGAGGCGAACTAAACTATCCACGGCCACATTACTGAATGCATTCGGTGGCCCCAACTCGATACCTGAAGAGTCCTCGTTGCATGTGGGCTCGCCCTTTGTTCGAGGTGGTTGTGCTGGTGCATGTTGAAACTGTACCTCCTCACAAGCCAGCCATCGCCGGATTGTATCTGTCGTGGCTTGAATCAACGCATTGTGATTAGGCAGATCAAACAATTTAATCGCCAACGCATTCAGATGTGCTTCTCGCTCGGCATCGTTCGCCAGTCGGTCATTCGTTTCGTTCAACTGTGCGATCGTTTGCTGAGATAATACGTGGGATGTCTTATGCTCTCTCTCTAGAACGGCTTGGCTACGTGCGTGTGCAGTCACCTGGGCTACGTGAAGCGCTAGCCCGCGCCCCAGCCGTGGCAGATGCATGCTTTCATCCACGTGATCGAAGGCGACACTCAAATCATGCCCAGAAATTACCAGCAGTAGTGCTGTCATGTTGTCGGTGACTGAGCAAATCGAGTCAGCTGGCATGGAGCAGATAAGGACCCAGCGATGGGCATCTACCTTCCACAACTCCACTGGTGGTGCAGAGGGCGATGGTCCAATTCGTCCTGAATGATCTCGCTGTGATTGATCCAGGACAATACTTGAAAGCCAATGTGGAGGTGCTGCGTAGTTTACACTCTCCACATCTGTTTTTCCGTTTGGCTGGGCCGTACCTTCAAGAGCTGCATCTGGTTTTGCCCACAAAAATGAAGAGGCCGTGCGATTTCGACAATAGAATATCTCACACTCCGTCACATGCGTTTTCATGTGACGAACGCCCTGTTTGCTCCAGATCTTCTTGAGATCGAAACGAATCAATGCTGCAAATGCGGAGTCATGGGCCTGAAAGGCCAACGGTAACATTTGTAACTTGAAGAAAAACTCCACGAGGCCATCAGAGACACCCGCGTAACGAAGCTGCTGTTGCACATCGCGACGCTGCTGCTCTTCTTCACTATCCTCACCGTCCGTATCGATCTCGGGGGTCTTGCCCCACAATTTTCCACGCAAGTTACTATGTTTTGTCGATTTACCAACCGCTGATAGACCATCAGCGTTTCCGTCAGCATCGTCAAGGGTATTATTGGTCAACACACCACCCTTGTTGCTCACCACCTTTAGCCTTTCGCGGTGTCGGTTATCCACATCAATCGGCCCAACGGACTTGGTCATGACCCGGCGAATTTGTTTAATATGCACAATTCTCGCAACTTCTTCAACTCGCGGTGAAAGTGATGCTAGAAATTGAGGCAGAGCGCTGTTGAATGCGTCCACATTGACCTGATCAGTGTCGCCACGAATCAACATTACACCAACCACAACGCCAGCTGAATTTAATTCTGAATCATCGGTTTGAAAAGGTTCGTCACCCCCAATAGCTGCAGCGTCTATCTTCGTGATGGTTGTCAGTGGGTAGTAGAGAGATATGCGATCACTCTCTCCGCTGTGCTCGTAACAGGATCGCCGATGAGTGTGCTTAACACACTGTTCATGGGCAGTGGCGATGCAACGTATCATCCCCCGCCATTCCGAACGTTGCGCCAGGCGCGATATCGGAACACACTGGAAGTTACCTCCCCTTTGCTGCCGTTGCTTTTCGCACTCTTGTCTCGATGCCAGAGAGAACAAGACGGGTGTCGTTTGATCAGTGTCATGAGGCGTGACACCAAATAGTTGTATATGAACAGCTGCCGTGGATGACCACTGGAAAGCACGACGGAGGCGACGGACTGTGAGTTCCTCCAGGAATCGCCACATTGCCACTGTTTTAGAAATTGACATTGACGCTAATGATGCGCTGTCACGCGCTAGGTAGCGCCAGATCGTATCGCGCATCAATTCATCATTCAATCCTGTATACAAAACGGCGAAATGATCACGACGTCGCTGTTCGAGTTGTAACGCTTCTTCGTTTTGCTTAAGCCGTTGTTGCAGAGCTTCGATTGATTCTTCCAGTGCCGTCGTGGTTATTGCTTGCACTTGCAGGCGATCCAGCTCTACGATACGATATGCTGTTATCCTCACAAACATGTCTACGCATGCTTCGCTCACGATAGCGTAGTTCACTTCACTGACGTTAGCGACATGCAGTAGTAAGATACGGCTATCCGTGTTTGCTAGCCCTAGAATCACGCGCACACCCCAACGGCAAGATATCGAGGAATCAGGCGAGTCCACATTTACCCCCAACTGCTGTGATTCTGCCGTGGACATGCATTTAATCATCGCTTGGTGGACCTGTGGGTTGTTTTGTATCGACTCTGAGTCCCAGCTTGACATTGTCGACTGCAGTAATGAAAATGAGTTGATATCTTTCCCTCCCGTTGAAGAACCATGTGTATTGCACATCTCATAGAGTTGAACTCCGTGTGTACCATGCATTATCGAAAGTTCGCGGACTAGAGATTCCCATACCCCATTCCGTTCGTCAATATTAGCTAATTGTTCCATGAATGGTTTTGTACGAGCGATTGTTTTGGTGGAAATGTTCAGCGATCGCTCCATTCCGCTGCGAGTTAGCTCCTTGTCCATCAAAATCTGTTTCATACAAAGTCCTTCTTCTTCTACGCGTGATTTTGCAGTAATCAATGATTCCAATTGATATCGGAGTGCCTCGTGATGGAAATTGCGAGACTCCTGATTTGCTAGCATCATAAACACAAACTTTACCCACCTCAGTGCAATATCATCCACGATTTCTTGAGAACAGCGAACGTGTGCCAAATTACAATCCCAATGGAGAACCACCACCCCAAGCGGGGTATGCTTGGAAGCACCCTCTACTAACGAGCCCGAGACGAACCGAATCCATCGATCCCCTGACTCGGTGAGGTTTTCACTTTCGGTCAGTAGCTCGTTATACGATGGGAATGGCGACGTGGCTGGCATCAAAGCTATCAGGGAAGGAGGTGTCTGGCTAGGGCCATTAGGATGCATTTCCAGTTGTTTAACCAGGTAAAGCTCTACATTGCCGCATCCACACACCATTTGCAGGAATATCGTCAGCTCATTCGCGATTGCGGAGTAATTCCCGGCTTGGTCGTGATTATTTCCAGCCAACATGATCTCAAGTATGCGCTCCATCATATTCTGGGCATTACCGAGGACGCTACGTGAGTACGCTGCCCATTGCTTTGCCGCTTCGATCTCTGTCTCTAAATGCCGATGAACAAGTGCAAGATCCTCAATTTTAGCCTCAGTAAGTTGTTTCTGCGTCCTTGTGGTGTACGCAGTCGCGATCAATTGAAAATCTACTTCGAGTACGATCCTGGTCAACGAAACGTTCGTCTCCGCTGGAAATGTAGCCACCAGAATAGCGAATACGGTTTGATTCGATTGCAAAGAACCGGTGTGACCCGTTTCAGGCTCCAATCGAACAGCAATTGCCATGACATGACCGCCTACTTCTTCGGAGGGAGTTCGTGGCCACACAATTTCAAGCGAAGGCAATACAAACGGCGCTTCTCCACTTACTAAGTCCATGAATGAGTGATACTTGTTGATTTTGATCTCCCATATGTTCATCGATTGTAGTAATCGTGTGTACAACTGCAATTGTAACGTTGATGTCAAAGGGGACGTGGCAGCTGCCTCTACGCCCACGACACGATGGGTTTCACTGTCTACGTGAACAAACGCCATCCGTGCCATTGAAGTAATGGCGTGTTCACATCCTTCCGCGTCCGACTCAGGGGTAGCAAGCTTAACCTCAAAATCCGAAATATGATCCGTCCAGATTCCCCCGAGTTGTCCAAATGTGGCACCCAATTCTCGCATTGTAGCCAAATGACGCGCAATTATTTGATAGCGAGAGTCAAGTTCGCTCATGATTATGGTGTGTTCACGCTGGATAGAATTAACAATACTCGTTTGCTGGCCAATTTTGATAGCATTGCGATGAATCAAGAAGCAAGCGCGAAGCACCGCGGCCAGCTTCTCCATCTCTAGTTGCGCATGCTCGTGCTGCGGATGATTTTCCTGGGTATATTCCACACGTGCTACATGTTGCACCGAAACACCACCGTCGTCAATAACAATATCCATCGATCGTGGATTCGTATCATTGCCATGATGGGGTGTCAATGATGTCATATACTTTACGCCTTGAGACAATCTCCAGTGAACGGTATTCTCTGGATCCACGGGAATCCACAGGCGATAGTCACCTATGCTCTCCATCATTTCAAATATCAAGGCAAAGAAGTCATCATCTGCAAGAGCTGGTGAGGCTAATGAAGCAGCCAAACTTAACAGCTTTGTCATAGCAACTTCAATGTCGCAATTGCGTTGCTCTCGGGAACACAGGCGACGAATGACTGTAGTTTTATCTTCGATATCCAGCTCTTGTTGTAGTGATTTGCTCTCCGCTGCGACTGCCTTCGTATGAAGGTTTGCCTGCATAAATATAATGCGTGAGATGACAGCGATGTCCGCCGCTAGCCGCTCCAAGTATGCGAGCTCGAATGGGTTACACGGTGTTGGCGTGCCATCAACGAGTTTCCATTTGACAAGCAGCATACCGTGCATAGCAGGCTCAGTCCATGCCCAACGACATGAAAACCAGTGAGGGCTAATCATTATTTCTGACTGATCGATCGTTCCGTTTTCCCACTGATTTTGCTGAAGGGCTGATAACTCCTCTGGCTGGAGCTCTCCTCGAACCATTGTTATCAAGTCATTCTCCTCAGTTACCACCCATAACCAAACCTTATCGATTGCTGCCACGTTTTGCGGAATGCACTCTTTGATCTGTTTGCGTACTTGAGACGTCAGATCCTCGGTGATAAAGTGAGAAACATCGAACTTCATGCTACCATCTGTAGATGCGTAGGTGCCAAGTGTGTCCGACACATATCTCCATGTCGACGTCCATAGTACGCTGGATTGTTGTAACACCTCTAGGCTTCGTGTCATTTCAGCTCCACAGCGTGTGACGCGGCTAAGTTCAACCATAGCTGATCGTAACCGCGAACAGATCACTGTCCATTGCCATTGTCTATCGACTATCATCGCGAGTTTTGCAACGAATGTTTGCTGTATCGCATGTCGATGTTGCCCCGAGATACGTAAAACAAGATAGCACGTGGGAAATTCGTTTCGAGTGAGGTTAGCAGATGTTACGGTAGATAGAGGGGCATCATTCTTTCCGAGCTGGGGGTCTATATGGAGAGGCGTGGAAACGACGCAATAGTTCTTGATAGATTTACCATACGGGTAAGATAACTCGTCGAAGACTCGTTGCGCGAAGGATCCGCTGCGCTTTTCTGTCTCGGGTAAATCGGAGATCCGCAACGTGATTTTATCGTTCGTAGTCCCACTAATCAATCTCCATTCTGTACGATCCCGTGTACTTGGAAGGATTATGAACGCATCCAAATCTTCGTCTTCAGTTTTGGGGCCGGTATTCCACGCCTGTTTTATTGCCACGAGTAGCTCCTGTACATAGGCCTCGCATAATTCTCGATCACGACTACCAATACCCCGGGATGTATCCACACCTAGAGATTCCCACAGATGCACAAGAGTATTACTCAGTCGTTGATTGTATTCCAGCGCTGTGTTTTGATCCCGAATAATCTTCATTTGCTCGGCATTGCGTAGCTCTACCGCAGCAAATTCAGTTCGCTCGCCCGCTATGGCTAGGTTCATGCGCATCTCGTAGGCATGCATTGTCAGTAACCGTGATGCTAGCCATGCTAATCGTGAATGAGAACTGGAGAACTCCGCAGCGTCAACCTTAGAGATAACCAGCATGCCGAGTGTGCCTTGAGGTTCTTGTTCTTGAAGGGAGGAATGGTCAACGTCGAACGGGAAACAAAGTGATGCGCGCAGAATTTTCTGGTTCATCATATTTAATGTTGTCGATCCTTGGTTTCCATCGGCCGCTGCCAACTCGTCTTGAATCTGTGCCATCAATTCGGAGTTGATGGTCGTTGCGCTTGCTTCGAATAACACATTAACGCAATCCGCGCTGGGAATCAGCTCGGCTATGAGTTTGGCCACAGCGTGTCGCCACCCATTCAAATCCTCGAGACAAAGTGCTGACCATGCAACAACGAATGCCGACCATGCACACCACTCGGCAGCAAAACGGTGTTGTTCCATAGTACGCGAGCGTGCATCGATCGTCTGATGTTGAGACATACTCGTGTGTAGACTCACAAAGCCAGTAATGATCGACTCAACGTCCTTCTTGAATGGTGCTGAGCGCACAAACGCAAGTTGAGCATGCTCAGTTTCAAATGAAAATTCAACGACGGCACGGAAAGTGCAACTACAGTTACCGTCAGTGGATGTGAGCGTTTGTAGTGGAGCCAAATCCAGCTCACGAGCATAATAGAACCGCTCTGGCGATGTAGTTGTGCCCTTGTGACGCCATATCGAATTGTATGCTGGATGCTCTTGCGAATACAGCAAAGGTGCTCGCGATTGTAGTACAAACGCAGCCACTCCAAGTATTTCTTCTAGTCGCGGATTCTCGGCATCGAAGAAAACTATCCGTCTGTTCGTCTGCTTATCAACAGTCCAAATTGTAGACAGCACTGACTCACTAACATCAGCAGTATCGTCGCCGTCGATGGGTTTTGGTTTCTCGTACTCTGCAATAAACAATATGATCCCTGCAACCCCAATCTCAGCCGCATATGTATCTTGAACAGCAGTCGAGATACCGAGAATTAACGATTCCAATGATTGGCAATGAGCGAGTACGCTCGTGAGCTGGCTGATGAAAGCGCGTTCGCGAGAACGACATTCAAGCTGTAATTTCTCACCACGTTGAATATTAAGTTCATTCTCTCTGGTATCCAGTAGAATAATCTGCTTGTTGGCCCAGTCAAAATGATGCAGCCCCGATCGCACCGTAGGAACCACAATCTCTTCGACTACTTTCTTGCTTGAGGTGAGCAAGGGTGGCTGCATGAGGACCGCGTGATGGGATTCCACAATAAGACTACCTTCGACAACATCGAGTTGGGTCAACCCGGCAAAACGTTGCTCTGAACTCAAATTGGACACAAACGTGCCCTGGTACGTGTCACTGGCGACAGCGTGCTTCAGGATTGCGTATTGATCAGTCATAGACACCGCTCTCGCGTTGCCTTGATCGTACGCTGCACAAAAATCATCCAGTGATTCATCACGAAACAATACGCGAACTTGACTGGTATCGCTATCTTCAACCACTCCACCGAGTAGTCTTTGCAATGCCATTCGAAATAGTCCTCGGCTTTTACTCGACCAATGCAGTGCGGCATCTGATAATGCTGATATGTTGACGATCGACGACCAAAATTCTTGGATATCACCGAGAACGTGATGCAAAAAATTGGCTTTGCGCTGCCAATTTGCTCGCGCCGTCCACAATTCAGTGAGAGGAGCCCTCATAGCGTCAATGAGAGGCTGATCGTTATTGAGGTGCACACTGCGACCGCCAAACACACGTATTTGTGCAGCTTTGTCGGCAATTTCAACTTGAAAAATGGGTGCCCGTTTCTTTGGAAATATGGCAGCCGTCGCATCTTCGTTGGTACTGTTCCCAGCCGATCCCTCAGCTAATTGGATCTCTATCGAGTCCAAGATGGGGCGGCAGATACCTCGTCGAGCTTGCAAGGCAGCGGCAAGCAGGCTCGCAAACGCATTCACAAACTCGATTCGAAGTAAACCTGGGTTCACAACCCACGCTTCAAGTACGCCAAGGGGCCCTCCATTAATATCACGTAGCACTAGAACCAGCAGTTGTTCCTTCGCTTGAGTCGCTCTTTGTCTTCGATCCTTGGGTTTCTTTGCGGCAAGGTCCACCACGGGATGAAACCCAGCACTGCGTCGATCCAACACATATGTTGGCAGTAACATAGCGAGATGTCCGTTGACAGTGGAAATAACATACTCTGCGTGGTCGTGCAGGAACCAAGCAGTCGAACTAGTAGCGAGTGGTGATGCAAACGCAGGTGACGATTGAGCAGATGCTTCCACAGCCGTGGCATTGCTCCGTAAGATGTGATGTTGCCATCGCTTCAAATCTTCATCGTTCACTTCCATCGCAGCCAGCACCGCATGACCAGCGACGCCCATGACCTCGCTCTGCTCGACGTGGACCTCAGTACTGCTTGCGTTCTGATGTATTAAAAACACGCGGCCCGACGCATCGCGCTCTATCTCATACAGCCTGGCATCGCGCGCTGGTAGATACTGTGCCCCTAGCGCCTTTACGGCCGTGAAGAATCGCGCGCGAGAGGTACAGTACCGGAAGAGAGTGATACTAGTGGTGCATATGCTTTGCAGCACGGCCTCCTGAGCGGCTAGCTCTTCCATGTGTACTTCCTGCGCGTATAGCTTCTGTAGTTGCTCCATGTGAATCTGGAGGTGTTTCAGGCGATCTGATGATGAGGGCAGCACGCCTGTGATATGGTTGACCGCTGGTGTAGATGCCGGTCCCATAGGTAGTCGAGGTGGTTGTCTGTGGGGACGCTCCAACGGTAGAGGGTGCACACGACTCGGAGACCGATGCTGTCGTCGTGCAATTGATTTGGTATCCACGGGGATATCCTCACGTCCATGGAAGTAACTGTTTACAGTCATATCTGCACGCGCTGCGTCGCGATGACGCTGGTCGTAGCTCTGGGCCGACTCGTCACTATCGGCCATAGAACTCGCCAGCGAATCAACGCAGACATGCTCATCGATGGACGCGTTTATCGATACCTCAGAGACAGAGACATGACTCTCTCTACTCTCTTGGCTACCATCGCTGCTGCTCTGATTCATGCTGCCAACGTCGGTGAGTTCGCCACACGCATGCTGAAGAGTGCGAATCGGAAGGCTCGCTCGTCACATCTCTGGACTCCATTGCCAGATACGTGCTCGTGCCCTTTCGATGACGTTGTGCGTCTTAGGGTGGACCACACTACTCGACGCCTTCTCTCGACAACTCTGCAGCTCTGTTGTGTGACGATGGAGAGAAAGAAGGCGTTTGTGCCAACAGACTGACTGGGAATACTTTCCCAGCTGCTCCCCATGCATCCTATGGAACCCTCGCATATAAATCCACTAAATGTATTTATTTGATTTGTTTTCCCAGGAGGATATCAAGTCATCTATGTTTGTTGAACATATGCAACAACACAGGAAATAAAATTTTAACCGTCCACTAAACTAAAGGCCTGACTCGTACTTAACACTCCGCCCCATAGGGTGATGGGAAAAAGCGCCGAAACGGATCGTGGCATCGCGCATATCCTCCCTCCACCACCGCATACACAGCAAAACAGCGGCTCTGGCGCTGTGCCCTCCGCCATGCGACCACACTACGCGCGCAGTGGGCTCTTCTCCAGTGGTGAGAGGGCGCCCGCAAAAGGCATTGGCATTGGCGTGTACTACGTCGCAAGAGGCGGCCGCTGTGCTGCACCTCCCAGACACATTCCGGCTTATCTCCGCGAGTAGACTGACCGACTGAATCGACGATGGTCTGCCGCGCCCCACACTCCGCTGCGCTGGCGCTATGCGTGGTGATGATGATTGCTGCGTTTCTCACCGTCGCCACGTCCCTCCACGTGGTGAATATGGCCTTCTCCGAGACCACTGTGCGTGCCACCGCCAAAGATATGGACCTCTTGGGCACGGCGGCGATGCCTGTGCGCTGCCGCTCCCGTTCCATCCACGCCCCAGGTGGTAAGCACTTTGTGGGCGCGTTCCACACAAATAAGACGACGGATCACACCGCCGTGGGCTGCGGCAAATGCGTGCAAGTGACCAATGTCGCCAGCAAGATGACCACGATCGTCCAGATCATGGACCTAGGCGCGAGCGACCATTTCGCGCTCTCCAAGGAGGCGTTCCGAGCCATCGCGAATGGGACGGCCACGGATGCGGCGCTGGACGTTATCTACAGTGTCGTCCCCTGCATGGAGGCGCGCGTGAGCCACGAATTTGACCCATCGGTCCTGGCCACGTCCAAGAGCGCGAAGCACAGTCACCGCTAATGAAAAAAACGGCGAGATGCATGATGCTATTACGAGGAGGAGATGCGAGCTCTGCGGTGGACCCAAGAAACCCGAGAAGCACAGAGAGCAGGAGGCGCTGGTGTGTGTAGTCACGTAACACGTAGATGTGCTGTAATCAACATGAATGGACTTTGAAACGACAGCCAGTCTGGTGGGCGGCAGCAGAATGCAGAATTGAATTGGGATTGAGGAGGAGGAGGAGGAGCGATATGCTGGTCATTGGCTTGCAAGCAAAGAGTACACGGTGTTGTTCTGGAGGTAAACCCTATCGTCACGGTCGAAGCCGTTCGCTCGTGTCACAAAGCTTCCACTGGAGTGTGGAGAAAGAAGTTACCACCAGCGTCTTGACAAAGAAATAGCCGCCTTCTCGTAATGTCGGTGCCTGCCTCACTTCTTGGTGCCCACGACAGGCTTGACGGCATGCAGACTGCATACAGTACGACCATCAGAATACCGAATAACAACACCATCCATTCGTTTAGCAACCTCCCGGGCACACTTTTTCACCCATGACTCACAATCCCCTTCAGCAGCACACTGCACGTACTCGATCGTGATGCGCAGGTTGGCGCCCTTGGGAACGTTAAACTTGGTCGGGTGCGTACGAAAGTGCCGCACGATATTGGAGACATCCAAGCCACCCGATTGGTACGGCTGCCTGTATTTGGTGGTTGCACGACCACCTACTGGGGGCAGGCGTTGTGTCGCACGAAGCGCCGAAGTCTTGCGGCTACGCAACTGTACGGAGATGGTCTTCTTTCCGTGATTGCCTGGCACAGGCACCACGAGGCCCGCACGATGCTTGTTCATCATCGTCTGCCGCTTACTGGACGATACCGCCAGCGCTGCCTTGGCACGCTACAAACCACGACAACAATGCCCATCCGCGTTCATTGTAAGAATAAGCCGTTGGCCAGCGAGCAGCAGCACATACAGGCGGAGAAGAGCGGTCAGCAACGCACCGCGGCCTTGGAGATGGGCACAGACACGGTCTTCTTCACATTCTGGTGTTTGTGGGCATTGCCACCGACGCGTGGCGCCCGCCCTTTGACCTTGAGCTTGCCCGTGGTCGTCGTCTTGCCTGCCCCGCCGCGCTTGCTGTTTCGGATCAGGTCATCTGGAAGCCAACGTGGCAGATGCATGCAAAAAGTTAGACGCGCCTCTTGTGTTTGTCCATGCTACGAACGCTACCTCCAGCGATCAATCGATCAATCGATCGAGCGATCGAGCGGTGCGGATACTGGTGTACAGAGGGAGAGATGGATCGCGCCTGTCGCATGGAACGCACCGAGGGGCATGGACAGCTTGTCCTCGGACGAGATGCCCATGGAGAACTTGTCAGGCGACGCCATGGCTGTCGTCTGTTTGGTCGGTGATGTTGATGATGCTGATGTGTGTGGGTGTGTTTGTGTGTGTGTTTCCGCGAAATGTGGGTCCAAGGCAGGATTTTCCAACCCTCGTTGTAGGATAGATCAACTCGCAGTAATTTTCAGGAAAACAAAAAAGCAAGCCGAATAAAGGCGTTGAGCGCGTTGATTGGCTGATATGCGGCGGATTTATCAAGTCAACCAACAGTATGCACCGACGAATTAAAGAAAGATTAGCTCCCAAGCTCACGATGGAATATCTATCCGCGCAACAAGCGCTGGAAGAGCGGCGCAGCATGCCGCTCCCAATGTTCGGGCCAGTGCTGTGAATATAAGATCGACATCACACCAAAGTTAGTGTTCCATCGTTCCGGCATGTGGACATGACAGTGGATAGGATGGGGAAAAGCCGAGAGTTTGAGAGTTTTTGGGGGGCAATCCAATATCAACTCACCTCCACGCGCGCCAAGGCAGCCCGTAATTTTTTAAGCTGTGGTGTCGCCGCTGGATAACCCTTCAATAGATCAAAGAGCTGCTCAGCCAACTGCGCTGACGAGTCGAAGACGAGTCCATTCCTGAATGGTACGTCGACAAGCCACATTAGTGACCAGAGTTCGTGCGGAGCAACACCAACATCACACGATCGTACCTGTTGTGCTGTACCAACTCGCTCAAGCACTTGAAATCGACGGCACATACTGGAACACCGCATCCAAACATATCCAGAACTTTCATGGGTAAATCCAGACCGGATGAGGATGTGTGGAGGCAGACACCAAGGTCTGCGGCACCGAGTACCAGCGGGTAGTCGCCTGCCTCCAGCCACATCGTAGCGACTCGGATGCGGGAAAACTCCAGCTTTTGGATGCGAGCTAGGTACATCTCTTTCTGAGGCCCCTTGCCCGTGACGATCACGACTACGTTTGGAAACTCATCCGCTGGCATGTGGGCTGTGCGCTTGTCTAATAGCGTTAGTGCTCCCAAGAGGATGCCAAAGTCTTCATCCGCCGTCCAGCTGGTCGAACTGATGATGACAGCTGGGCGGTCGGCACGGCCAACCGGTGCGTCGCTGTTGCTTGACCCGGTAGTACCCTTCTTCCTGCGGGTCAGAAGCGTTTCTTCAACCTTGGATGCATCCTTGCTCCACGATACAAGCTAAAGCAATTCACTCGTCAGCAACAACAAAAATCACCCCTCGTGGTTATTGCAGCAACGAGCCCAAGAATGGAAACCATGTACTGTACTCACATCAGCGCAATGGCTAATCTGGTCAGCGACCCGAGAAAACACGTCATGCTGCACACCCACAGGCGTTGGCTTGAAGAACATGGGAGGTTTGTCGTGCAGCACGACCGCTTTGATATGCCACTCGTCCCACAGCCACTGCTTCATCACTCGCGTCACACACAGGTTTGCATCGGCCTTCCTTCCAAATACCCGCTCAATCCACTTCGCAAGCTACGCAACTCACCAGCAAGGAGCACAAGCCATCACAATTAGAGTCATGGTTAAGACAGTGTCAAGCAGCGATCACACTGGCGTCTCCATGATTGTATCCTCTTTGACTGACCTTGACGAGCGGGTGCCGCTCACCGACCGAAAGCGCAAGGATGGAATACCCAAGGTTGTGCCAATCTATCACAAACTTTGCACCTTTCAGCCGACAGCAAAGCCACGCAACGGCAAACGTCGGAATCCTGTGTATATTGCAAGAGTCACGAGATAAGTGCATGGCCATCCCAGCATCAAGACCCCACACTCGAGCATTCAACATACGTTGGAGGATTTTGAAGCAGAACGAGGTCAATGCTGCCTGCTGTGAACAGAAAAATCCAAAATAACTGGAAGAGCTGCGTGTTTATAGCGAGGCAAACCATAGTCAATCAAGAAGGAGGTGATACGCGTACAATGGCTTTCACGGTGGATTCAGCTCTGGAAGGAGAGAGAGCCGGCGAACTCACCTGCACGAGCACTTTGATCGGGGCCAACAATGCGAAAAACTTTCTTGGGATGCGCTGCATCCAGGGCTGAAACGTAAGGAAGTCAATGTTCGGCGTTTCGTAGATGTCGGGTACGCAGCGCTCGCCCTGGTACCCGAGCAGGCTGACGAGCAGATTCGGATCCATGCGCGCCAGGGACAGCGCGTGATACTGCATGCGTGGACTGCGGCCGACATCGCCCAGCACCATTACCACAGCGTGGCGCTGTCTCTCGCGGCTGGCACTCATGGCAGCACTGGATGACGCATTCGCTCGTGCCTGGGCCTGCGCGCGGCGGCGAAGCGCAACGGTCTTGCCCATAACAGTATGGAACACGTGGTGGTGTCGTGCGTAAATGACCGACGTGGTGGCAGCAGCATACAGTATCCGTCGTGAAAACAGGGTGGACCACACCATTCCCAAAAGGAGCGATTTATCCAATCGTAAACCGAAAATTCGTAAAATGAACGTGACTGAGAGATGTGTGACGGGGTGTCGCGGTTGTTTGTACACATCGTTCGTTGCACGCAAATAAAAGTTTCCACCACACAAGCATCCATGACCACACACAAGATTCAGGCATAACATCTACACCCACACCCACGTCCGCTAGCTCCATGATACATAACTCTCTCGTCTTCCTTCTTCCGTTTCCTCCTTCATCTCTACTTTTTTTTTCTTCTGCTTCTCGGATCACGCGGCCGTGGAGCCACGGAAGAGCAGCTTGTTCACGGATGGGAGCGCGTCCAGATCACTTGCTGACTGGTATCCGTATGCGCTACCCTGGCTGGACTCGGTCATCGCGCTGGTAGGAGTTTCTGGGTGATACACGGAGGGCCATTGCCGGGGATTGGAGCTGTGGGGCCATTCAGCAGGTGACTGGCCACTCAGTGAAGATGGGTACATACCGGGATCACGATGCACTGGCGTGGATACTGAATACCCCAGCATGGGCGACGGAAGACTGGGGCACGGCGATATCGCTTGGTCCGTACTAGACCGGTACATGCTCGTGGCAAGCCCAGTGTCCACGGTTATTCGTGGTTTGGTGCGGAGGCCGGGCATTGGGTACTCTGCGGCATCATAACGAGACAACGACTGAGCTTTATAACCATCTCCACTGGCGCCGTGGTCTGCCCCATAAAACGAAGTGGATGACGGCGGTCGAATGGCCTGTGTCGATTCCATCGTATCTTCATTGTGTGCGCTCGCATACGGATGCGCCATGACACCACCGACGTATTGCAGTGGCGGTGCCGGGTACGTATCAGAGTCCTCCCGCTTCGTGGTGCCCTGGTTCGGACTCATGACCCCGCGCTTCCGTGGCGGTGACAGCGTATTGAACGTGTAGCTCTGCGAACCCGTCGCCGTGGGTGTGACACTGGACTGCGATGGCGTAACGGCGCCCTGCGCGATCAAACGCGAGCGCTCCTTCTGGATCTGCACTTCAAAATAGGGCAGCATCTGATTCGTACGGGCCAGTTTGGTGAAGAACTTTTGGGCATGCGTGCGCACTTGTGTGGACGTGCGCGTGCCAATCATGCGCGCAATCTCGCCCCAGGCTGGTCCCTGGTACATCTCCAGTCCGCGCAAAAAGACGCGGTGCTCCTCGGCCGTCCATCGCCCCACTGAGATCTCCTTCTGATGCCTCTTCTTCTGTGGGGACGCGAACGCATTCATGCCTTCGTGGCGTGACACACTGCTGATCATGGTGTGCGGTATCCCGTGGGCATACTCCATGTGGGTGCTGTGCATGGGCACCGCGCGCTCGATATCGTCCTTCCAATGGTAGGCCACGGCGGCGGTTCCATGTGGGCCCGACGGTGGGTACGTACCCCCACCAGCGCCATCACCGGGGTACGCAGCGTACCCCATGGGGTTCTCTGGGCGTGGTCGGTGAGGCGGGTACCCTTCACTTTCTTGTCCCCACGTCATCGACTGGCGGTTACTGGCCGAGGAGGGGGGCATGGGCTCCGGATATCCGGGCTCGTCCGGATTCATGACATCCTGGAGTGGGAACCATCCGGATTGCACAGGTGGCCGGACGGTGGCTGCGTACTGCGGTTGTCCGTGCTGCGGGTACTGTGGATGCGCGGGTTGTGAGGGTGGTTGGTGCTGAAGTTGCTGGTGTTGCTGGTGTTGTTGGGGTGGTTGGTGCTGAAGTTGTTGGTGTTGCTGGTGTTGTTGGTATTGTTGGTGTTGACTATGTTGGTGATGTGGGTGTTGCTGCCGTTGCTCGTACTGTCGATGGCACTGAGGGGGTTGCCGCTGTCGATCCACGAAGTCGTTCTGCCCTGCCGCTCCCATCATGGACGACGGCATCGACTGTTGGTGATGCTGCTGTTGACTATGTTGTAGCTGTGGTTGTTGGCGTTGCTGATGCTGTGCAGGTTGAGGTTGGTGGTGATGGTGGTGGAGCTCCTGGTGCTGCGCTTGCGAATACTGCCATGCTCGGCTACTATCGGCGTACATGAGGAATGCGCCGCTGCTCCGCGTCGAGTAGTGAGACGTGGTGATCTACGTGGCTTCTCGTCCTGCTCTGGTTGATGGGAGGTCTTGGGTCGTGTTGGCGATGTCGAATTGTGTTTCGTTTCCCGTGGGTGGGAAGGTCGGTCGTTCGCAGCCGCCACCTTTTGCAAGCACACACCCCTCTGCTCTGCTCTGACCGTTTCCGGGTCTCGTTGGTCTCGATCGGGCCACGGATACGTTGGCTGGTGTTGGTTCTCGTTGGTGGTTGCTCTTTCACGACACTCACAGTGCACACACTTGTGTGGCTCCTTGCTATGGCCGTCTGCCGGACTTCTTTCTTCGTTATTCGCTTTCTTCTGTGCTTTTGTTAGACTCGGGGTACGTATGTGTGTGCGGGCGGTGAGCTGCTGTTGTTCGATCTCCCCTCTCTCTCTCCTAGCGTCAGTGGGGCAGCTCCTCCTGCTGGACTGCTGGACTCGCCCTCTTGCGCGCTCGTTCCTGGTTCCCCTTTGCTTGTTGGGGTTTCGGCGTTTTTTTTTTGGATCCTCTTTGCACAAGTTATCCAAGATTGACACTACAGTATCGTTGCCTCCCACGTGGCTTGGATTGGATCGCAAGGTGTAACCCTTGTCGGGCGGTCCAACAAACGGGTCGGCCGCGCTCTCCTCCAGCTTCCATCCTCCCTGCTCCCCACATCACATCGCATGCACCTCAAGCCTCCCCTTCCCGACGATTAAGAGGTTCAACGGGGTTGGAGGATAAGGATCACAGGATCTGATCCCGCTTTCCTGCCTGCTTGACAATGAAGCCCTCCCCCTATTAATAATCCACTAGGTTCTTGCTACGTCCCAACCACTTGGCGGTTTCTCATCCTCCTTTTGCTTCTCCTCCTTTGATAAAGCCACCCACCCACGGCTCGCTTTTTTTGGTTTTGTTGGTAACTTTTACACTTGGTTTGCATGTGCCTGAATCCAAAGCCCCATGTGTATCCATCCATCCACCTGCGCACCACAGATCATAAAAAGTTGGGAAAGGGCGGTGAAATGATTGCGACTCATCTGTTTGACCAATCAGGTGTGTGCCTTTTCTCGACACGCTCTTTTGATTGGCTGCGCCTGTCGATGCCCAACTTCATTCAGCCTGGGTGTAAGAAATAGAGCTTTAGCAAATCTTTCCATCGAAAAAATTGGGTGCAGTGAATGCGCAGCCTGCTGGTGACGAGCCCCACCTTTTCTCTTGCGTCATTAGTATCTGCTTGGACATTGTGTACACACGAGAAGACCCTTGAATATGGTGGTGTTTGTGAGTGAAGATGCCGTCGTGCTTGACGAGACTGCATGGAGAAGAAGACAGAGAGCAAGAGAATTAGAGGCGATCAGCGCGAGAAAAGGGTCCGCGCTGCCCCCGGCTGGCTGGATGTGCGGGTGTGGTGCTCTTACGTTCCTTACTGTATTTGTCGTCCTTGGATGTGTGAGATCTTCCATAAACTGGGCGCGCACTTTCCTCGCTAATCTTCCATCAGCGAAAGATCGCGGCTGTTGCTGGAGATGCACGAATGTATAGAGTAGTACAGACTGCATTTCCTGACCCGAATCCACTGTTATAAAGCATCTAATGGAAAGCGAGCGGGTGTGGGAAAGAAATCCTGCAGGAACGTACAGACAGCCCGTACACAGAACGATGAAGAGTATACAGCATAGCGATGCAGGAAGATCTCCATAATGATGGTGGATTGTATCCATGCAAGCTAGGCATACTTCGCCAACACATGAAGTCAAACTATCGTTTTTTACTAAACGGCATGACTTGTGTGCTGCTGTGAAATGCTGAAGTGCAAGGCAACAAGCACACGCAAAATGTGACGGAAAAACTATTGCGACGAAAACCTGAATGCGCGGGTCAAGGTCCGTGTGACCGTTGAGCTTGAGCTTTACGTATAGCAACCTTTTCCTGTCCTTCCATCTCTTCTAAAGCAGGAAGGACGGAGCATGCGCGACGACTCTTTGTGCCAGTGGACTTCAATTTACGCAACGAAGCCCACACGCCCCACACGGAAGTTCGTCTTGCGCTCAAAACGTGAGAAACCAATTGTCGTCGTTGTGCTAGGATACATGATGCACAGGATTCCTTCGTCATGATTCGGAAGATGTTGCGAAATGTTGCCTATGTGGATCAACATCCACCTAAGAGGGAACAAGAGAAACAACGCAACGTAGGGAGGCGCGTGTCTCATATCCTATAGCAAGGGGAACCATATCCAAGGGTCGTGCCCGTCCTCACACAACTAACAACCAGCCTAACCGTCAATAATCAACGAAGCCATAATTAGCTGGCTCGGCCAAAGCGCAGAAACTTTGGAAGACCTTGAAACGGCCGTTGGCATAGTTTACTGAAGTGTAATAGTGTTCCAGCGCGTATTACTGGATAGTGTGGAGCCACACTAAAGGGCGTGGATGGGATATATTGGGACGCTATGGCTTGGATGTGCAGCTTCCAAAGCAGTTACTTTTACAATGCACCCACGTCATACTATAGCCACATGAAGTATGTCGCTAGGTGCGTTTGCATCCGCGGTCCGCACACTTCTGTTCGTCCGTTCGC
>JAADWT010000312.1:0-24140 GCA_023336285.1 Pythium grandisporangium
AGTTACTAGCATATAGAGTCTGAAATCAAATCATGCTCCTGGAGTCTGTCAAGCGAGGTCTCCCAGCAGTTGTTGTCTATACGGCGGTAGTCACGGTGGATGTCGCTCGTGTTGTTCCGTCAACCATCCACTGGTATCGTCATGAAGGCATAGTTGAAGGTTGACAAGAGGGCCCTACAGGTGCTCACATGTGCAGACGTATGCGTGATGATAGGGGCCATGAACTCCGTGCGTAAATCCATGGCGAAGTTGGAGATGGCATCAGCCATGGTGTTGGCAGTGCGATAGTGATGCCGCCATTCACAAGTTGGTAAAGGTTGGCGGTCCGTCGAGCTTGTCGGCAGAGCCCCCGCAGGTAAGCAGGTTTCGAAAGTCGTCTCTTGGCCATCCATGAAAGGACGAGGGCGCAGTCACCGAAGACGGTGCAATGTTGGGCTTGTTCCTGATACAGCTGACGGAGACCGGTAGCCAGAGCAGTGAGTTCAGCCAAGTGGTTGGGGTGGCGCGTCGACTTGCAGTGAATAGGGTGGAATACACATGATGGGGATTAGGCGCTTATACATAAATCGTTTCACACAATCCACTGGTTTCCGGCTACTTCCAGAGGATCCTACGACATATCACGCGACCGGTCATAGAGAAGATGCGCTGCAGGATATCAATCTCGATAACTTCTTGGTCCGGACGCGCACTCAATACTCCGAGGAACGCGTACTTTTGGGGCAGTGGCAGTGGCTGGGTAGCGAGTATCTGGCCATCAAACGGATAAAAGATAGGACGGAATGCAGAATCCGGATCTTCCGACCGACTGAGTACGAGCAGATGCAATAGTGTGCTGTGCTTGACCACGACGCTCAACGCACGTAGTCCGCGCCGTCCGACCGGGTTTAGCTCAAAATTGATCTCACGGAGTTGTGCAGCGGGCGAGGTTCGGTCGCAGATAAGACGCCCAAGTGCAGCGATATCATCACCACCGACCGAATTCTCAGCCAGATTTAATGATTCAATCCGGCAAGTCCCATTGCGGTACCCTGTGATTAACGGTGCAATCGATTGCAAAGCGCAGTTTTCTACGTTGAGTCCACGCAATTCCGGGCAAGCCGCAAGAATAGCACTTAGGCAGTCAGGTCGGAGTGCATTTCCGCGAAGCTCGAGGTGCCGCAGAGAAGGAAGAGCCAAGTTGCCAAAAAAGCGCCTCAACACGCCGTCGGAGTCATCTTGGTCTCCTAACACCATGTCATTCATCGACAAGAATACCAATTGTGACACGTGACGAAATTGACAAGGTAGCGGCCGTGTCGATGGCGCAGCATTCTCACATTCGACAAATGAAATGGACAGCGGATCCAGTTGGAGAACTCCATAGGCAGGGACAAGTACCAAGAGGTGATCCACGTCGCTGTGAACAACCACGGCGGTGGTGTCGTCGTTTAGCACCATTAAACGATTGGAGCTGTCACTCTGGGGCTCCAATCGAAATTGAGCTCCAGCACGTAGTTTCACAACGGCATCAGGTTGAAAGGATGGGAGTCGGGCCTTTGTTGGGCCTGGTTTCGATCCATTGCGTACAGAGATGTCCGCTTTCGGTGCGTTCGGGTGTATGTTCTCGCTGTCATCGCTGTGATTCTTGTTTTTCTTTTTCCTTGGGCGTCTATTCTTTGTAGTTGCGGCTTGAACTGACTGCAACTCCTTATTGCTTCCGGGTGCAGGATGAGAATGCCGCGAAAACACACTGGCACACCCACCACGTTCTAAAACTCGACACATTGTCACCACATCTGTCTGTCTCAACACATTATTCGACAAATCGAGACGTGCTAGCCTCGATCTCGAACGCGGGCTGAAGATGCTGAACGTCACCCACTTCCAAACTACCGACGGATCACAGCACTGGAAGGCACCACGCAAGGACAGCGATTGTGTGTGTCGATGGGCATCGCATGACGCCCAGACAGCGGAAAACAACGCGGCAACGTAGTGCGGCGTTAACGCGTTCCAGTTGAGCGACACGTGTCGTACACCACGGTGACTTGAGCACGCGGACATGCACCCCCGCTGGTATTCCTTGTCATGTTCTTGATCGTCTGGGTTGACGAAAGGGTACCCCACAAACCATTGCGAGACTAGCATGCTAAATGGCGCTGCGCGATCCGTTGTGCCGCTGTCCAGTAGCGTACGATCCAGAACAAACTGACAAAGACGAATGGGTTGTGTCGCCACCGCGTTCGCCAGTGCGGACAGCTCCGACAAAGACAAACGAAAGCCACTGAGATCCACGCAGTCTACACGGTAGTAGAAACCTGCACTGGTGGACTTGCCCAGTTGCCGCTCCCTAGCCGCCCAGCAATGGTTCACGGCCTTGGCTAGCGCGAGGATGTCGGATATCATCTGAGGGTTATGGTCGCGGCGCGGTTCGAACCGCAGCATGACCGGGATGACTGGAGGAATGGGAAACCTGGTGGGCACGGACGCCATCGTCTCCATGGCTCTGAGGAAACTGATACGCATGGACCGTGGGCTACCCGTCAACATCTGTCGGCAGAGTGCCAACAGGTCTCGGGTCACCTCCAGACCGGATAAATCCAGAAGGAACCGCGGCATGAGTGTGTCATCCCGCGGCGCGGCGATCAAGTCCGCTGCCCAACGACTATGGGCTTCAGGGTGAAATGATTGCTTATATTGGGTACGTTTGCGACCATCGCCGTGGTATTCTTCCTCCATAAACGGCTGCCAAAACCTCTGGTTCCGTCGCCACGCATACGTGGTGGTGCATGCCACAACACTAAGCACGCTAATTGCCTCCAGGGTTTCTCGCACGCTCCTCCAAGTCTGGTTCCGGGCTACGATTGCATCATCGAGATTGGCTCCATTCGCGCTCGTGTCCGGCTCCGTCTCGCGGTGAGCACAGCGCACCGCCAGCCACGCATGCAGATCGTACTCGTTGGTAACCAGCTCGTTGAGCATCCGGGTCTGTGACTCGCATTGCGCGTCGTCTACCATCGGCGCTACGGCGACGTGCCGCAATTTGCCGAGCAGGCAGGAGCAAAACTTGGCCACGAGCGCGTCGAGGACGCGGTCTCCACGGCCATGCGCGTGGCCCAGCGTGCGTCGCGGCGGTGATGACATTGACATTGGCGGTTGGTGGCGCTTTCTCCTGTCACGCATCATCTCGTCCCACCCGCGTGGTGATCGATGACAGCGCTTGGGCTCACTTCCGCCGGGTCGCACAGCAGGTCCCAACTGCCGCTTCTTCTTCTTTTGGCATGCTCCCGTTTTTTTAAAGATCTACGTTGTGAACAGCTACGGACAGTATATCTGGAAATCAGTATGCTTTGCTGCGTGAAGTAAGCAATCGGCTCGCATCGATGAGCTCAATCCTCTAAATTTACTTACCGGAAATCCCTGTATTTTTCATTGAGCCTCAATGGACCTGCTCAATTTGAGGAGGTAAAACCTTCGTTATATGATATATCGTTTGTTATGGGCAGGGGTTCTGGGCGTGGCAACAAGAATGACACACACACGGAGCGCAATGCTGGACGTCGACCATGGAATTGGTCTGAAGAAGAAGGATGACGGCGTGGCTTCGGCGTCGTTCCTCGCGCTGATGCGCACGCAGGATGACGCGATCTCTCAGGTAGCCACGTACCTGAGTCTGATGGATCTGCGTCATGTGGTGTCCAGCTGTCGGACGGCCATGACGTCGGCATTCCGCCAGCAGGTGTTGCGCACCACGCGCCTGGTGCTGCCGCCTCATGAAGGTGTTGTGCGCCGAATCGCCAAAGGTATACACCCATTGGTGCGTTCACACGTTACAGATGTCTCCGTGGTGGATACAACATACGCCAGGCTGCTACAGGACGTGTTTGCTGGCATGCGGTCGCTCCAGCTCAGCTGGTCGCAGTATCTGACCAGAGAAGAACCGGTGCTGGATCTCTCCGTCTTGCTCGCATTCAAGCAACTCACCACGCTGGTGTTAGCAGATATACCCGAGCTGGAGGATATCACTGCGCTGGGTGAGATGCCATGGCTTGAACGATTGGATCTCTCGCGAACTGGTGTCGCAGACATCTCAGCGTTAGCTTCAGTTCCAAGTCTCCAAGAGCTGCACCTGTCGAGCACTGGTATACCAAGTATTTCTCCTCTGGAACACGCCTCTCGACTGCACACACTGGATCTCAGTTATACTCGTCATTTGCATGCGCTCACGGCGCTGCGTACGATGCCCCGACTGCGCAAGCTCTTGCTGAATCACAAGTCCACGATTGATATTGAAAGCCTCGTGTTCGTCGCGGGCTCACTAGAGCACCTCGAAATCACCGACGGCAATGCGCAATCCGTGCGGCTCGAGGACCGAGAACGTTTAGTGCAAGCACTTGTTCAAGTCACTCATCTAAACCTCTCTTGGGCCAGGTTCCTTCCGCGGCTTGACGCAATCACAGGGTTGCAGCACTTGCGAAGATTGATCTTGTCGGGGGAGAAATACTTGGATCTAGCCCCTCTTGCCGCTCTCCCTCACCTTGAAGCGCTGTACATCAAACAGGACGTGGATGTAGATCTCTCCGTCGTTGGTACGCTGCGTGGCCTGCGCAAGCTCGTGCTCTACGGATTCAGACCCCATACAAAATCCGTGAGCTTTCTTGGCACGCTGCCGCATTTAGAAGAGCTTGACGTATGCGCATTGTTCCGGCTCGGGTTGCCTACTCTGCCCCACCTCCGACGGCTCAGCGTCACCGTGCTTACGTACTCGGACTACTTCAAGTACCCGTCGGCACCTCTGCTGGACCATCTGGAGGTATGCACACGCGTTGACACAGTGCTGTTGTGTCGACAATTCCCATATCTGAAGCATCTTCGGCTGGAGGAGGTCAATGGCATCTCACTGGAGCCGTTAGTACAGCTAAAACAGCTTCAGAGCCTCGAGATAGGACGTCGCGCGACCCAGAGTCAACCTATACCGGACAATCACTCGTTCCTGCGCTCTTTGAAAGCACTGCGGCACCTGCATGTTTTGGGCACCAACCTCGTGGATCTCTTTGTGCTCTCTGGGCTGGTAAAACTCCAAGAACTGAGGCTTGATGGCACTCAAGTGCGCGACGTATGGCACTTGACGGCGTTGCCAGAGCTGGAAACACTCAGTCTTGCTGACACCAAGGTGCGCACTGTGGACGATCTCATCACGCTGCCCAAACTGAAGACTATCGTGCTGCCCAAACTTGCAGACTGCACACCGCTCACAAACGCAGCTCACGACGGAACGGGCATGACGCATCTCAAGCGTGTACTGCACCCGTTGCAAAACTGCCTTTGGAGCCAGCATCGCTCAGGTCGAGTGATCCAGAACCCAGCGCGATCGTAATTGCAAGTTGGCTCATAGAAACCACACGCGTGACCTATGAAGACACAAGCGACAATCCAACGCTCCTTTGCATCTACCGGTTAGTGCTGAATAAACTGCTATGTCCGCGATAAACAGATGTCTGCATGGTGCTATGTGATGGAAAAGTACATGTATTCTTATGAAAAGTGAAATGTATAAACATGCAGACACGAATGTGAAACGTTGGTTGAAGTTTTTGCCCAACGCTCTCACGGTGTGGAGGAAACTACCGCTTCTGATGATTGATGAATCGTAGTGAGAGCAAAGCACACAAACGGAGGAAGACGATCATGGCCAACACGATCCCGACGTTGGTCCAGATCTTGTCGTGTTTCGTGAGGTACACCTCATCGATGAATTCCTTGATGGTCAAGTTGGCGGACACCGTGGGTGGCACATCCCGCACCAACTTGCATCCCAACTCACTAGAGTTACCCTCGTCCGGACACTCACCAAACACCAAAGCCGACAAAATCTCGATCGTATACCTCTGCGGTGTGATCTGGTAGAGCCAGTTGTAGCCCGAAGGAATATATTTCGCAGGAGGATTGAATCCCATGAAAAGAAGGAAGATTGAGAGGAAGAGAACACCCAAGATCGTCGCCACTTCAACACTGGGAAGAGCGTACGCAAAAAAATGCCCCATGTACGTCTGGAGGAGCGATTGAAGACCCAGGTTGAACCAGTACAAGAAAAATCGACCAACGCCAGTAAAGCCCGCCATAGGAAAGAAAATGGCAGTGAAAATGAACATGCTCGCGAACGCGTACGGAATCTCGGCGATCGTGGATCCCATAAAGTACCAGAAGGCACTGTACGTTTGCGAGGCACGCTCTCGGTAAAAGGCGGCTCGGTCTTGATTCGTGATGGGCAAACCACTGGTGAATGAGATTGCGCCGACAAAGGAGGTGGTGATGAAAAGTAGGCCTTCGCCGGCAGTGATACCTTGGTATGTGTCGAACGCTGGTGTCAAGAAGGAGAGACCAAAGATTAATGCAAGACACGCAAAGACCAGCATGCGGCTCAGGTTGTAGGATGGGGTGCGCCAGTACAAATCCAAGAACCGTCCGATGACGAACTTGGCTTGGGTCCATTCGGTTGCGGCGCGCTTGGACTGAAAGGTGATGGGCTGTACACCGGAAGCCGGACGACTAACGCCGTCCTGATTTAAATTCTGATCCAAAATCATCTTTTGCTCGCTCGCGTTAAACGTTTCCACGAAATTGATGTCATTATCGTTCGAATGGCCGACGCCTGCACCGATAACCTCCAACATCCATGTTGCCGGGTTATAGTTTTCGGGTAAACGTGGTGTGCCCGGAATCGACTCGAAATACTGGATCAAGTTACTCGCATTCTCGCCCAGTTCCCCACAAAACACTGTATGACCTCCACGCTTGAGCAGCAGAAGATTGTCAAAGACCTGGAATACCTCCCACGACGGCTGGTGGATCGTGCACACAACTGTCCGACCAGTACTCGCCACCTTGCGCACACCATCCATGATCAACTTGGCTGATCGCGCATCCAACCCACTGGTCGGTTCATCGAGGAACAATACACTCGGCTGAGCAGCCAACTCCACTCCGATCGTCAAACGCTTCATTTGCTCCATTGAACTGCCGCGAATGATTTGATCCGCGATCGGACGCAAGTCCAACAAATCCAAACACTCTTCCACGGAATTGTGCTTCTGGCTGTCTGGGACATCGCTTCCTTGGCGCAGGAAGGCACTAAACGTTAGCGCTTCACGGATGGTTGATGCTTCCGAATGAACATCCATTTGCTCACAGTACCCAGTGGCACGACGAATTGACAAATCAGTGGACAGATGGCCATTTAAAAGAATATCACCACGGATCTTGCCCTCTGTTTTACGGCATGCAATCACATCCATGAGTGTCGTCTTGCCAGCTCCTGAGCTTCCCATCAACGCTGTAATCGTGCCCGGAAAAGCATAGCCGCTGATCCCCTTCAATAGCTCCAGATCAGCCTCCGGGTTGACTGGGTCCGGCACCGAGTACCACAAATCCTTAAAAGCCAGAGTCACCGGCGCAAAGTTGCGTTCATAAGCGGCGCCAACGGCAACTGCGATGGTCGCCGCATCCTCACGAGGTGTCGTCACGAGATCATACTTAGATCCATCACTTGAACAGCCATTACTTAAACTGCTTTTCAAATCGTTCGGCATACTGTCATTCTCACGATCACCGAGACTGATATGTTCTGGGGTTTCGTAGCGCTTATATTCCAGCGCAAGAAACGAAAGCCACATGAAGAAGATGTACGATGCAACCAAGTACACAAGTCCGGCCACAGCCAAATTTTGTTCGTTTCCAAACTCATGATCCCCAGTGAGTAGTCACCCATCGTCTTGCCATATTCATCCTTGTACGAAATCCCGTCATAGACATCCACATCGAAGCTGCTGTGTCCAAATTGGTTGATGGCCATGCTGCGAATGCCCCAAGAGACTGGGTTGATCCAGTAGAGCCATATGAAGTAGTCTGGTACTTGATCCTTCGTGATCAAGAATCCACTAAACATGACAAAGATCATGACTGACATCTGACCTGCGGGCTTGGCAATATGAAGGTCAGGGGAAATCGCCGCCACGAAGAAGAACCACGCAGCAAACGATAAAGTGGTGACGATCATAATCAGCTCGAATATCACGAAGGGAATAACCGCAGATACGAAGCCACACATCCAGTAAATGATTGGCCCGAAAATGAGAGATTCCAGCGCAATGACTGGGATTTGGCTGGCGGAGCATGCCAATACGTACGATGACGTCCGAAAAAAATTGGCACCACGTTGTTTGTAGAAAATCAACCGAGCAGCCATATGAGCTGGCACCTGCGCTGACTGGCCTAGTGCAAGAAAGACGACGGCTAAGAACAAGGTTCCCATCACTACCTGGGTGTTCTTGACGTCGAATTGCCAAAACACACTAGCATTCATAAGACCCATGACCGTCACCATGATCGCTCGGCCCTTGAGAAACGCGGTGTTGCGCAATGAAACCTTCAGCTGGCGTGAAGATACACTCTTGGTGCTCTCCCAAAACGATTGGTTGAACTCAGGCACGGGATCAAAGTGAGTCTCCCTGTGCATGAGCAGTGCTGGATCATGGGGACCGTGCAAGTCAGCGAGCATGGTACTGTGGATTGCTGATTTTTCAAATATGTCGGCAAATTGCCGTGGTTTACGAGGGCACGCAAAGTGATTGGTCGAATGCGTGGGCTCTTCGTATTGAATTTGCTTGTAGGTCCCCAGATCGACCAAAAAGTCTGCAACATCTCGATGCGGTGGGCAGTGGAAGCCTAGCTCTTCGAAGTACTCCACAACCTGGTCTCTAGGGCCATGATACATTGCACGGCCTTCGTTCAATATCATCACGTCATCGAATAGTTCAAACACCTCTGGTGCTGGTTGGAGCAGCGCAATCACGACCGTCTTGCGAAGCTTCTTGGCAACACTGCGTTGTGTCTTGATAATGTCGTAGGTGGCGGCACTATCCAGACCCGTACTGATCTCATCCATGAGCATCACATACTTATCGCCAAATAGCATTTCACCAGTTGTTACGCGTTTACGCTCGCCACCCGATATGCCTCGTACCATGGCGTCTCCGACGATGGAGTTCTGACAATCTTCGAGTCCAAGTTGGTGAATCACAACCTCGGGATAATGCTGGTGAAGTGCACGGAGAGCATCCAGCGCAGCCTTATTCTCTTCTGGTGTGCCCGCCGTAAGCATAGATGCCGCCTGCTTCGAAAGCTCGCCCCCAGAACACTGGTGAGCGAATTCCAGAGTCTCCTTAGCAGTCAATGTTGGAAAGTGATAGTCGCGCTGCGTGATGTACGACACATACTGCGGAAGGCGTCTCAGCAGCTCTTCACGAGTTGCCCCGTTGTAGGTAATATCGCCTTCGAGCGAGACGTTCTTGGCCATTGGGAACCGCCCACTAAGCGCCTTCATGAACGATGACTTTCCTGACCCTGGCTGACCCAATACGAGCGTCATCGTGCCGGGCTTGAATACGCCATTGAGGTTCGTGATGATGTGCTTGGTGACACTGCGCTTCTTCGTGGAGAATCCTGTGAGCAGCTTCTTAAACGCATTCCCGACAGTCGGTAGCTCTCGGTCGTGGTTGTCGCTTGTCACGGTCACCTCGCAGGAGATTGACAAGTTCTTGTAGCGCACCTCCATCTGAGGCAGTGTCTCGCCGATGGCGCGCTCAAAACGAGTGGAGATATGTTCATGCAAGACCTCAGCTCCGTGCAACATTAAGGCCTGACCGTCAACATAATCAATGACGGGGTCTGCGGTCCCACGTTCCGTCATTTCTTCGTCGCAGGCTTCCGTTCAATAGCGAGGGTGCTTGGTCGGAGGCTTGTAAATTTGAGAATGGCACACGAAAAGTTGGAAGAAAACTTTTCATTGTGCCATTCTCAAATTTCCAAGCCTCCGACCAAGCACCCTCGTGAGAATCTCGAATACAGTGTGACAGCAGAGCCTAGAAGATTGCCATAATGGCGAATATCCCCCCTCCCTCCCTCCTGCAATCTCTCTTTCTCTTCGCGACTCATTCGCAGTGCGCGCAAACCTCATGGAACGTTTACTGCAATGCTCTCCTTCAAGCCTCTTAAATTTAATTCTAAATGACCCACGGTTTGTCACATCTCGTCCCATAACACTGTTTTTGACCTGAGAACCTATACCTCTTTATTTTCGATACGGTTGTCATTTCGAGGTGTTGTTTACAACCACTCTTTCTGCTCGCAAACACGATCGATGGATTGCGAGCAGCTCGGAATGTGTCCAACCAGCCGAATACCATCTCAGCCAGAAGATCATCCATTCAAATATGATGGCACAAATGTTTTCTTACAAATTCTGTCACGCACTACACTCGTTCTCAGGAATAAAAGGATACTATTTAGTGAATGCGCTCTATTCAGCTCCTCCCCAGTTGCACACGACACAGGAAGCACAGCCAAAATGAGTTAGAGAAGCATGCCGATATGGCTGTCCCTAGCCTGGCCGCTCGGCGTTGATGGTTTGAATGATACTTCGAAGCACATGTGTTTGCACTTGGCTTGAGAAGGGTGACACGTATCGAAATTAATTCGTGGTCACGACCTAATCGACTTTCCCCTCCTGGTTGGTGTGAAAATACCTTTTAAACACGTCTACGAGAATTGCCAAATTCTGACTGCTCTGAGAGCAAACACAACCTTGTGATTGCTCCATTGGAGAGGACCTCCTTACAGTGCGGTTCTTGGACCCCGCAACATCCGATCACGTACATGATGTGGATGAGTGGTTGCGCTCTACCTTCTTGAGATATCCTGATTTATCACTTGCTTGCTATCGAATTCCGAGATACACGAGGAATCTAGACGACAGCCTGTGATTGTGATGAAGTGCAAAGATGGGCTGGATAAAACACACAACTATTACTGCGTGTACACTTCGTAATATCTATAGTGAGTACTATTTGTGAATCACTTGGAAATGTGTGATTATACGCATGTGAGCGGACATCTCCTGCATTAATGCACCTTGAGGAACAGCCTACCGCTTCTGATGGTTAATAAATCGCAGCGAAAGTAGTGCTAATAAGCGGAAGAAAACTATGAATCCAAGGATAACCACAAAGTTGCTCCAAATATCCTCATAGTCCATGAGAAACACTTCCTTCACGTATGCCTTGACACTTAAATTGGGCGAAATGCTGGGTGGTACGTCTCGAACCACCTTACACGCCAACTCATTAGGATCGGCATCGGTAGGGCAGTTGCCAAAGACGGTCGCCGAGAGAATCTCCAACGTATACCGTTGTGGGACGACTTGGTAGAGCCACTTGTACCCGGACGGAATGAATTTCGCGGGTGGATTGAAACCCATGAACAGGAAGAAGATCGAGTTGATAAGCACACCAATGATTGCCGCGACCTCGACACTCGGCAGCGCGTAAGCAAAGAATTGCCCCATATAGGTTTGTAAAAGCACGTGCAACCCCAAGTTGAGCCAATAGAAAAGGAAGCGACCGACGCCCGTGAAGCCAGCCATCGGAAAGAAAATGGAAATGAACAGGAGAGAGCTTCCAAACGCATAAGGCATCTCCGCAATTGTTGAGCCCATAAAGTACCAGAACGCGTTGTACGTCTCAGAGGCGCGTTCTCGATAAAATGAGGCACGCTGCTCGGATGCAATGGGAAGCACACTATTGAAAGAGATGACACCGACAAATACGGTAGTGATGAAGACCATGCCTTCGCCAGCATTGATACCCTGGTACGTGTCATAGGTTGGTGTCACGAACGACAGTCCAAAAATCACCGCGAGGATCGTGAAGACCACGAACCGAGTCAAACTGTACGATGGCGTACGCCAGTACAAATGTAGAAATCGACCGATCACGAATTTGGCTTGGGTTAGCTCCGAGGCCGCCCGTCGTTTCGTAAACTTCAAGGGCTGACTGTCCGGTGCGGGACGCGATACCCCTTCCTGGTTCATGTCGTTGTCTAGGCGAACTTTCTTTTTGCTTAAATCGAACGCATCGACGAAATCTGTTGACACCTCTCGGGAGTTACCCACACCAGCACCAATCACCTCAAGCATCCATGTCGCTGGGTTGTATCCAGGCTCCAAGCGAGGCGTCCCAGGAATCGCCTCGAAATACTCGATCAGCTCCGTTGCCTTGTCGCCTAGATCACCAAAGAATACCGTTTGGCCGCCACGTTTCAATAGCAACAGGCTATCGAAGACACCAAACACTTCCCACGATGGTTGATGAATCGTGCATACCACGGTTCGACCAGTATCAGCCACCTGACGCACACCATCCATGATCACCTTGGCCGAACGTGCATCGAGACCACTCGTCGGCTCGTCCAGGAACAGCACACTTGGTTGTGCAGCGAGCTCCACCCCAATTGTCAGGCGCTTCATCTGCTCCACCGAGCTACCGCGAATGATTTGGTCCGCGATGGGCCGGAGGTGAAGCAAGTCCAGGCACTCTTCCACGGAGTCATACTTTTGATCATCTGGTATTTCGCGCCCCTGGCGCAAGAAAGCACTAAATGTCAACGCTTCTCGGAACGTTGATGCCTCCGTGTGGACATCCATCTGTTCACAATAACCAGTGGCACGACGAATCGCAAGTTCCGTCGCGGGGTAGCCATTTAATAGGATATCACCACGAATTTTACCACCCGTTTTTCGACCGGCAATGACGTCCATTAACGTCGTTTTGCCGGCGCCTGAGCTTCCCATTAATGCTGTCATACGACCAGGACGTGCAAACCCGCTGACCCCCTTTAGCAAATCCAGAGACTCGTTTTGGTTGGCTGGGTTGGGCACGGAATACCACAGATCCTTGAAGGCTAGCGTTACAGGTACAAAGTGGCGCTCATGAGTCGAATGTTGTACAGAAAGCTTGACATCTCGTTGGCGCTGAACATTCCTTGGGGATTGTAGACGGACGTAGCTAGACGAAACCGATGAGTTGGACTTGGTCGCCTCGATTACCTCTTCCTCAACGTCGTCCTCTGAAATACTGATATTCTTTGGGCTTTCGTAACGCTTGTGTTCCAGTACAAATTGCGCGAGAGTCATGAAGAACACACAAGCCGCGGCCATGAAGGCAAAACCGAGCCCGAGCCAAACTTTGTCGGTCATCATATCAAATAGGCCAAGCGAGTATACGCCCATCGTGCTGCCGTACTTCTCCTTATACCGAATGCCGTCGTACACATCCACATTAAAACGGTCATCCCCATACTGGATGAGCGACAAACTACGGATACACCACGCCACGGGATTGATCCAATAGATCCAGATGAAATAATTGGGAATCTGCGCCTTGGTGATGACAAATCCACCAAACATGATGAAGAACATCACTGAGACCTGACCCGACGGCTTGGCAATGTGGAGATCAGGTGAGATTGCAGCCACGAAGAAGAACCATGACGCAAAAGCAAGCGTGGTCAGGAACATGAGCAGCTCGTAGAGGATGAATGGCACCAATGCAGGCACGAACCCACACATCCAATAAACGATTGAACCGAAAACCAGTGCCTCAGCTAGTGCGACAGGTTGCTGACTAACAGCGCAGGCCAATACGTACGATGACGTCCGATAAAAATTAGCACCACGGTGCTTGTAAAAGATCTCTCGGGCGGCCAAGTAGGTGGGGACACGGGAGGCCTGACCCAGCGCGAGGAAGAGCACAGCGGAGAACAGAACACCCATCACAACCTGAGTATCCTTTGGGTCCAATTGCCAAAACACACTAGCGTACACAAGCCCCATGACCGTCACCATGATCGCTCGACCCTTGAGAAACGCCGTGTTTCGCAGCGTGACCTTGAGTTGCCACAAAGTCAAGGTCCACGTGCTTTCCCAAAACGATTGATGAAACTCCGGCACGTGATCAAAATGCGTGTCCTTATCCTGGAGTAAAGCTGGATCATACGGACTATGAAGGTCCACAAGCATGGCATCGTGGATCGCTGACTTTTGGAAAGCGTCCGCAAAATCACTCGCTGTACGAGGACACACGATTGGACTTGTCGCGAGCGCCTCGTATTGGCCCTGCTTGTGGGTCCCGAGATCAAGCAAATAGTCTGCGACATCTCGATGTGGTGGACAGCGAAAGCCCAGTCCTTCAAAATACTGTACGACCTGATCCCGTGGTCCATGGTACATCACGCGCCCATCGTTGAGCATCATCACGTCATCGAACAGCTCAAACACCTCTGGCGCCGGCTGAAGCAAGGAGATCACCACTGTTTTATGGAGCTTCTTGGCGATGCTGCGCTGCGTCTTGATGATATCGTAGGTGGCGGCACTGTCTAGCCCCGTACTGATCTCATCCATGAGCGTCACGTATTTGTTACCGAATTGCATCTCTCCCGTCGTCACACGTTTGCGCTCGCCACCCGAGATGCCGCGCAGCATTGTGTTCCCCACGTATGTATCCTGGCAGTCTTCCAGCCCCAGTTGATGGATCACCACCTCCGGGTAGTGCTTGTACAGAGCCCGAGCCGCCTTCAGCGCCGCAGCGTTCTCCTCCGGGGTGCCCTTGTCGAAATGGGTCTCATCCTGCTCGGACAATCCACCGCCGCAGCATTGATGCGCAAACGCCAGCGTCTCCTTCACGCTCAGCGTCGGGAAGTGGTTGTCGCGCTGCGCCACGTACGACACGTACTGCGGCAGGCGGTTCAGCAGTTCCTCGCGGGTCGCGCCATTGTACGTGATCTCGCCCTCAAAGGTGACATCTTTGTTCACACGGAAGCGCCCACTCAGCGCCTTCATGAGCGATGACTTGCCCGACCCAGGCTGTCCCAGGATCAGCGTCACCGTACCCGGCTTGAACACGCCATTCACGTCCGTGAGGATCTGCTTCTTCACCGTGTACTTCTTGGCCGAGAAACGCGTGAACGCCTTGCGAACCGTGTTGACCAGCGTCGGCAGCTCGTCCGTGGGGTCACCCCGCCTCTTGCTCGTCACCGTGCGAGTCGCCGAAATGCTCACGTTCTGGAAGCGCACCTCCATCTGCGGCAGCGCCTGGCCCATGGCGCGCTCTACATGCGCCGACACGTGGTCATGCAGTGCCTCGGCGCCCTGCTGCATGAGCGCGCGGCCATCCGTGTACGCGATCTCGCCGCGTTCCGCCATCTCGTTGTCTCAGGAGTGGCGGTGAAGCGAGAAAGCGACTAAGCCAAGGCAGAGAGGGAGTGAGTGAGTGAGGAGGATGGATTCCACTGACACGGTCACATCCTTGTCCAGCGCGCATGGCATACAGAGGGAAGGGGGGTGGTTACTTGGTTACTCCATGCTGTAGGTGCCAGCGATCACGTGACCACCCGCGTGGAGAGTTAGTTCCTTGAGTCGTCGTCGTATCGCCAGGTAGATTTGGGCGGCGTTTCGCGCGCTCATGCACGGATTTCAGAGGTTGCCAGAAACAAATACCCTCTGATACAAGATAAACATATCTTCTTGAAGTTCAAATCAACTATTAATATTTTACAAAGCTTGATTGCAAGTATTCGCTGCCCTTTCAATATGAATGCAAAGACTTGATCGGAATGCAAAGCACAAATACAATGGACCGCTGGATCTTCTGATAGTGGTCGCGGTAACTACAGCATCGTGTGGTGGATGGAGCCTTGGCGCTTGCTGGGCCCTATTATTACACATGCCACCTCGAGTTCTCTATGGCGATAGCGACTGCAACCTGCCATCGTCGAGATCGTAAAATGCAAGTGTCTTTCGTACACTATCCGGATGGCAGCATTGGCGATGATGGCCATGCATGAGTGGTGAGTGCGAATGACATGACATGAATTCTCCAAGCCACGCACAATATCAAACGTCCTCATTGCGGTAGTATCATTCAATTGCGTAGCGTAAGACTGGCACTTGCCACCGAGCGCCACATTGTGGTCCGCAATATCCAGACACGATTCGGCATCGAGAATCATTCGTCAGTGTATCCACCCTCCGCGATGATGCCAAATTGGCGATTGACAACACATCCACGGATATGAAATCGTTCACATCAACTGTAGTATCCCCATGGATCCATGGCAAGAACCACTCAAAAGCAAGCACAAGCTCACACTGACAGTGGTGCCGCGGGCTTTAGCATGACTGTACCGGGCTCAGCAAGCGATTCCATACGCGTATAGAGTAGTTGGAGCTGGCCCTCGTGGAAGAGGCATCGGCGTCGCAACAGGATGGTCTGCCACGAGAACGGTCGCCCCAGCAATTTGCGGGACCGGAGCCAATTCTCCAGCTCGCAGCGCTTGAGCACGCGATACGCGATCGACGTGGCATGCGCCGGGTTCAACTCGGTGCTGTGCGGCTTCAGGCGCTTCATCTCGCCGTTGCGAGCAAAGACGTCATCCCAGAACACATACCAGAGCTTGCATGCGTCATGGGCTTGCACAAACCCCATGCGTTTGTATAGAAACGCAAGGGCATCGCTGTGCGTGGTGGTGAGCTGCCGCAGCACGTGGTTGGTTTCTTGTTCGCGCAGGTACCGCTCCAGCGCCTGCCGCGGAAGGTGGGCGTCATTGAACACGAAGAACCAAAACCCATCGCTGAGTACCTGGTTGGCCGTCCGGTGTTCTTCCATCAGCTTGTCTCGGTACGCGCGATGCTGCTGCCGCAATTGAGCTACGCCATCCTGGCAGACGGCAGGCACCTGGTGGAACAGCATCGCCATGGTCTCACTTTCCTCCATTGTCGGGGTGAGCCCGATGTGGTTGGCACCCATCACGGCCGCTCTATCTTTTTGGTGGTGCACCTTGCCCGTGTGGGGCGCCACGGCATCCCCGTAGCCGTCGTTATACTCCATCGTGACCGTGAATCCGTCCGCCATCGGATGTTTCGTGTTGCCCGCGACCTTGAGGCGGCCATTGGTGTAATAGCACGTAAACTTCACACTAGTGTGCCTCGTCCGAGTCCGAGTCGACTCACTCCCATCACCATTCTTGACCGTATACGTTTCCGTGCCATCCTCCACGGTCACGTGTTCCTCTCGTGAGAACGGGTGGTGCAGAAGCTGGCCCGAGGCGCTGAGCGCGCGCAGTTTGTGGCGCACCTCACGCTTGCGGAGCACATCGGCTGTGAAATTACCCAGGAAAAACGCCGCAAACTTGTCGTCCCGGATAATGCTTTCATCCTTGGCATCGTCATAGACCATGACGCAGTGGAACGGATATGCGTGGATATACATCTTGCCAAAGCAGCTCTCTGAGTCGAGCTTGCCATCGCGTGTGCCCGAGGCATCGGCCCAGTACACGTCCACGCCCTCGAGAAGGCAGCGCGCCGCGAGCCGCATCTCCGAGACGTAGGCATCGGCCTCGCCATGCCAGTGCGCGCGAATGTTGTGCACGCCCGACTCGGTCGCTGCCTGCTGCAACTCCATCAGGCGCTGCACGAGCTCCGCGTTGTCGGGGATCGTCAGCAGGAGCGTGTGCCAAAAGTGCTGCCACACACGGTGCTTCACTTCCTTGTCGAGGTCCCATTGCGGGATGATGGCATGCGCGGGGGCGTCCAGCAAATTCCGCGACGTGTCACTGAACGTGAGCGTCCCCAACATGTTTTTGAGCCCGATCCGTGTGCTTTTCATACCGAGCAGCAGGATGATGAGCATGAGCACGAGATTGATGGTGTTGATGATGTTGATGGCGAATCCGACCGCGACTTGAAGGTTTTCGGATTCCAGGTACACGACAAGCACGCCTCCGATGCAGGTCGCGAGCGCGGCAACCTTGCCACTGATCTCCATAACGTTGTTGAGCGGGTCACTGAATGGTGTACCGTAGGAGGTGAAGGCCACGATACCGACGTAGATGGTGCTCGCCACCAACCCGCGAACGCCTATCTGCGGCGTCAGGATGAGCGGTAGCGTTAGAGCGACCTTGAACAGCAACTGATACACCTTGTAATGGCTCCACCTCATCTCAAAGCCAGCGTACAGCGATCGGTACGGGCACCGCAGCTGGCTCGCATCCTTGGTCACGAGCTGCGTGTACACCTTGTCGTCGAAGGGCACTTGCTCACCGTCAATGTCGTACGTCACGAGCGCGTTCTCGGCCGAACCTGTGGGTCTATTCTCCGAGATGGCTCGCACCAGAAAGAACGGCAGCGGGAGTGTGAATGTGAGCAGCATTAGTCCAGCCCCCGCGACGAGCACAGGCCATAGGCCCATCCCCTTGTAGCGCTGGATAATGGTCAGTGTGGATGGCGAAAGCGTGGAAGACGACGCATCCAAAGTGGAATTCGACGAGGAGATGTTCGGATCCTGGACCACAGCGGCGACAAGCACTTCGATGCTGACCCGAGTCATAGGAAGGTACACGGAGAGACACGCCGTGATGACGAACGTGAACAACTTGAGCCGTGTGCGCTGCTTGGCGGCGATCTCGGCCCAGGACAAGGCCTCATGGCCGTGGCGAATCTCCTCGCTTCGTTTGTGCATGTGTCGCCCCGAGAAGGCAAACCACAGGTAGGCGAAATAGATCAGCACAATCGCGACAAGCAGCACGACAAAGCCAATGTCCAGCAGCCGCTCTCGGTTCTCACCCCAGAGCGCAGTGAAATCGGCCGCCATGATGTTGTACATCATCTCAAAGAACTGCTGCACGCCCTGCACGAAGCGCGAGTCCTTGTGTTCTAGGAACGTGCCGTAGAGGTTGGTGAAGAACAGGCTTACGGTCTGGCAAAAATCACGCAAGATCTCGAAGCGCAGCAGTGGCGGCAGCATCGCCAGGAATGATAGGCATGCGCTCGCGTCCATACCTTGTGCGATGGCTAGGATGGCGTCGTGCACAGACTCTCGGGTTTGTATGAAGGCCTTGTCCAGAGTGCCGAAGCCGCCGTTGACAATGGCCGCCGCGAACTCGGAGTTGTATACTTCGTCCACGACCGTCTTGGTGATGACGCTGGCGGCTACCGTGATCTCCGGCGGCATATCAGGAAGATCCGAGACAGCGATGTGGAGCTGACTGGCAAACTGCTGCACATCCCCCCATTCCGACGCGAGTGTCTGCGAGAACTGTGACTGTAGCTCGAGGAGCTTGTCCTTGGGCAGCGCCTCGACGACCTGTGAGAGATTGCTACTCAGCTCTTGCATGAGGTGGTTGGCTAGCGGTGCTCCCTTGTCCATCATCTGCTTAATGCCCTCTTGTAATTCGACACTGAGAGCGGAAGAGAGTGCCATTGAGCTCGACAGCGCGAGTGCGAGCAGCGATCCGATGCGCTGTGTCGTCTCTGAGGCGGCGTCAACGGCAGACGCAGAGACCTTCGCCACTGCAGCCGCGGCTTCCTCGGAGAGGACACCGCCTACCGCTGTGTGCACTTCGCCCCAGAGCGTCATGAGCTCCATGGCGACACCTGAGCTGGCGGCACGAGCAATAGCGGTACGCAGCTGCACGAGTTCAGCCACAGATAGCTCCTGCACAACCGTGAACAGTGCCCTGCTGACTTTCAGTTCCGCCACGAAGGCTGCCGAGAGCGGCACTGCCGCTTGGGCCATGTTCTCCAATGCAGTCTTGCATGAATGACTGAGGTTGCGTCCGACTTCATGTGCCAACAGGGCACTGACGAGTGCGCGCCCCGCTTGCTTGATTTCTTCTTGCACGTTACGAACAAGGCTCACACTCTTCTGCGCCAACTGGGAGGGATCGCCCAACTCCATCATTGCGACTTTTGCATCTTTGATAGCGTCCTGTAGTGAATCGAAAGACCTAGTCTGCAGCTCGCGAAGCTGGTCGGCCAGTTCGGGATGTGAACCACAGGCATCCTTTAACGACTCGCGAAATTGAGCGATCTCCTGTGGCGAGCAATGCGCTTGAATGCTGTGCATGTATTCGTTACTATCTCGCAACAGGTGCTGTAATTGCTTCACTGAGGCACTTGCTCCTTCTTTTATAACGTCATCAAGGCGCTGCAGGAGGTCTTCCCGATTGGGCATCGCGGAAGCCGCATCCATTGATACCTGGACCACTTGCCGCAGGAATTTGACAACCTCATGTAACCCGTCCGCACCTGAGCCCATGGAGAAAGTAGGAGCCGTCGATTCTGACAGCTCCATGACCTCGCCCAGCTCCAAGTCCGGTATCGGTGCAACCGCGAACATGATGCGCAGCTGCAGACACCAAGAATGGCCCTAGATCTTGATGGAGTGGCTGGAGGTCGACTCACTCGCTACTACTACTGTAGAATATTCATGTGCAACCTTGACCTTGCACGACGCATGCCCCGCACAGTAATGAACAAAGGAGGAGAACACTGATTTCACTGGGAGAAGCTGGAATCATCTTCTAATAGCACTGCGACACCACGCAATGAAACCCCCGCGCCGAAATTGGCGGCAGGCTGAGTGATCTGACTGGCGTCCATATTCTACTGCTGATGCCCCTGCATACGGATTTCGATCGATCCCTCTTTCACGTGGAAAACGTTTCGAAACGTGCATACCCCTTACACCATGTTTAGTACCGATATTTAGATCGACCCCTCAATGGGGGCGGGGTGCATGATCTGTGTGCTATCTTCAGCCAATCACACGTTTGGTCCTGATAAACAAGTGACCAAACGTGCGTCAGCAGCCACTCAGAGTGACGTCGCCCCCCCATCGCTAAATCGCACGTCTAGTTGCCGCCCTTCGTGCGCTACGTGGTTCACCTTCCGTCTAATTCAAAGGTCTTACTTTGGAGAGTGTATACTAAAAATCACTGCCGATAGCGTAGAGTCGACGCTGATTCTCGGCGCAATCTGCGTTGGCATGATTGCGGCAAGATTTAGTCTCTGTTGACGAAACCAATGCAGGTGGGGAAAAACAGGCCAGCGTCGTGGCCTCGCGGGCCATCTAGGGCAGACAAATCCCCGGACAATCAGCTACGTGAGTTGCACAACGCACATCTCAGCGGCACGGCACTGGGTGATTTCGCCCTCAATTCCGAACGTAAGAGGTGATAGAACAGCCTTGATAGATTGAATCCGTCCACGGCGAAGTTGACCACGCACTTCTACCTTGTAAAACTGAGCTTTATACCCTCCACCAACAAAGGTCAGATTTGAATCGAAAATGTGGATAACTTGCCTACGTGCAAGCGCTACTGTGCGTCGAGGCAGGCAGGCAACAAAGAAAAGAAACGGCAAAAGGTTCGTCCTTGTCCGCGGTCAAAGAGGTCACAGCATCTTGTTGACTCTCTGCCCGCCCGCTCATAGAGCTTTAAAAAATGAGAGAGCGAGTCTTGTTTTTTACATCGATCTGTAACACTTTACATTGTGCCATCTACCCGCGTGTATACTAATTCTGTCCTAACTGGTAGTAATGTTTCGTTAATCGATGTCAGTGAACCCATTCAAAGTGCACCTTTGTCAACTAAACCTCCCTCTGGGAACTGAAGTTTGAGTGGCTCGCTGCCTTTGTGCTCCTCCTCAGACGGTCTCACGAACTCCCTACACACGACGTTCTTTCTTGTTTGGCACGGCCCTATTCATTCAGCGTGGAGGTGCTTCGCCCCAGTCATTCGGCGATTTGCCTTCCACCTCGAACCTCCAGTTGATTTCCTTTTCTTTCTTGAGAACCATGGAGGGAGACGGGAGGTCAGCGGACGGTGAGTATTACGGCTCGGTCCCGACAATCGATTATGCCAGCGGCAAGACTCTGATGGAACATGGCTCAGAGGCACTCCACGGCCACGTGGTGTCACGAATTGAGACAGCCATGGGCAAGGCACTCCCACAGATGGAGGTGCGATTCAAGGATCTCTCCATCTCGGCCGAGCTCATGGTCGCCAGTGAGAGCGCGCACGAGGAATTGCCGACGCTGGTGAACGAGCTCAAGAAAGGATTCACGGGACTCTCGGCCAAGAAGCACCGTGTGACCAAGCATATCCTTAAGAATGTGAATGGGGTCTTCAAACCAGGCACAGTCACCTTGGTACTGGGTCAGCCCGGCTCAGGCAAGTCATCGCTCATGAAGGTACTAAGTGGACGTTTTCCGATCACCAAGAACATCACGCTGGAGGGTGACATCACCTACAACGGCGCGCCTCGCAAGGAGGTACTTCAGCGCATGCCTCAGTACGTATCATACGTGACGCAGCGTGACAACCACTTCCCCACGCTCAGTGTCAAGGAGACGCTGGAGTTTGCTCATGAATGCTGTGGCTCGGAGCTGTCCCAGCGAGCTCAGTCGCATTTTAACAAGGGCACGGAGGAAGAAAACAAGATTGCGCTGGAGGCCGCGCGTGCCATGTACAGGCACTACCCAGAGGTGGTGATCCACCAACTCGGGCTTGACAACTGCCAGGACACGATCGTTGGAAATGCCATGCTTCGAGGTGTCTCGGGTGGTGAGCGCAAGCGCGTGACGACTGGCGAGATGCAGTTCGGAAACAAGTACGTGACGTTGATGGACGAGATCAGTACGGGTCTGGACAGCGCCGCGACGTATGACATCATCAAGACGCAACGCAGTGTGGCCAAGACGCTTCGCAAGACCGTGGTAATCGCACTGCTACAGCCGTCGCCAGAGGTGTTTGCACTGTTCGACGACGTGATGATCCTGAATGATGGACACGTGATGTACCATGGACCTCGTGAGCAGATTGCGGACTACTTTCAGGACCTGGGCTTCCACTGCCCTCCTCGCCGTGATGTTGCCGACTATCTGCTTGATCTTGGAACACGCCAGCAACACCAGTATGAGGAGGCTCGTGCGGATGGTGCCAAGCACCCACGCAAGCCCCGCGAGTTTGCTGAATTGTTTCAGAAATCGTCCATCCACCACGCCATGCTAGAAACTCTGCATGGTCCGCATGACCCCGCGCTCGTGGAATACAAGGAAATGCACTTCGACCACATGCCGGAGTTCCATCAATCGTTTCTGGAGAGCACGTGGACGCTCATGGTGCGTCAAATGAAGATCACAATGCGAAACACAGCCTTTATCAAGGGGCGAGCTATCATGGTGATCGTCATGGGGCTCATGTATTCAACGGTCTTCTGGCAATTCGATGTCAAGGATGCCCAAGTGGTCATGGGTATCATGTTCGCGGCCGTGCTTTTCCTGGCGCTCGGCCAGGCGTCCCAAATTCCGACCTATATGATGGCGCGTGAAGTGTTTTACAAGCAACGCGGTGCCAACTTCTACCGAACATCGTCGTACGTGCTGGCCTGCTCGGTCAGCCAGTTGCCCCTGGCGCTACTGGAAACGATAGTGTTTGGTTCCATGGTCTACTGGATGTGCGGATTTGTGGCAGATTTTGTGCCCTACCTGATCTTCGAGCTGCTCATGTTCCTGACCAACTTGGCGTTTGCCGCTTGCTTCTTCTTCCTGTCCGCACTCTCCCCGGATCTTCACATGGCCAAGCCAATCTCACTCGTGTCAGTCATGCTGTTCATCTTGTTTGCGGGCTTTGTGATTAGTCGCGAGCAGATTCCGGATTACTTTATCTGGATCTACTGGATCAACCCCATCGCATGGTGTCTGCGCAGTCTGGCGATCAACCAGTACCGCGACGAGCGCTTTAACGTGCGCGTGTATGACGGCGTGGACTACTGGGGCAAGTTTGGCAAGGAAATGGGTGTATATTCGCTGGGTCTCTTTGATGTGCAATCCGAGAAGATGTGGCTCTGGTGGGGGTTCATTTTCATGATTGCGTCCTACGTGATCTTCATGACGCTTTCGTTTCTGGTGCTTGAGTACAAGCGGTACGAGAGCCCGGAGCACGTCGGCATGGGCGGTGAAGATGACGCGGACCATTTCGAGATCCAATCTTCGGCATCGAGCTCAGGAAGTGACTACGCACTGGCAAAAACGCCGCGAGTAGGATCGGAGGATGAAGTCATCTTGGAAGTGAAGAGCACAACACGGGAGAGACATTTTGCGCCTGTTGCTCTTGCGTTTAAGGATTTGTGGTACTCGGTGCCCAACCCATCCAACCCGAAGGAAGATTTGGAATTGCTCAAGGGTATCAGCGGTTTTGCTGTCCCTGGTACGGTCACTGCATTGATGGGGAGTTCGGGTGCGGGGAAGACGACGTTGATGGATGTGATTGCCGGTCGTAAGACTGGCGGCAAGATCCGCGGTGACATTCTGTTGAACGGCTACCCGGCTACCGATCTGTCTATTCGTCGTGCTACCGGTTACTGCGAGCAGATGGATGTGCATTCGGAGGCTTCAACCATCCGTGAGGCTTTGACTTTCAGCGCTTTC
>JAADWT010000313.1:0-24136 GCA_023336285.1 Pythium grandisporangium
CCCCAACATTGGTCCCCAACATGGCTTCTGGTATATCCTGGTCAACCACCAGAACAAAATACCGTGTCTGACACGGTAGCCCACAACGGGACGATCGTAATCAAACAGCGAAAGAAACGAGAAGCTATTACCCGAGATTATAAGAGTCATTTGTAAGACATGTGGAGGTCATTTGTTGTTGGCAATAGAATAGATTCCGAGGGGAGCACTGCGTCACTCCAGTCGGCTTTTCTGATTGGAGGAAAACCCACGACGAGATCACATAATCGCTATGTAGCCATCTTCTGCAAGACCAATTTCAAACTTGAGTTTGTAACAGATTCAAACATCCGACTCTAACGACGGTGGTATTTGTGGGCCACACCAGTCTGTAGTTTTGCGCATTGACACATCGCAAACTTAAGGAAAAGGAAGACGAAGAGGAGGAAGAGAGGAGAGGAGAGGGGGAAGATCACAGATCGACCGGCTGTCCACCTCATGATTGGCTGGAACCCCGTCCTTCGTCTCCTTTCAACCAATCCAAGTGCTCCCTTCAAGACCGTCTCCTCTCCTGTTCTTGCCAATTTGTGAAGTATCCTTTTTCCTCGCGGATGGTCAGCGCCATTGCCGCTGGGCGGATCGCTACAGTAAGGAGGAGGTCCGCCGCAAGGGGGCTCAGCCAGCACATCGGTGACGTCGTGCAGTGGACGTAGACGTCTTGTCTGTGAGGGAGCGGACCAGCAGGGTACGAGCGTGGAGGCAGGTTCCTGACTGCCGTCTGGCGGCCACAACGCAAGCGCAAAGCAGAGATCTGGAACGAGGACGAGGAAGCGGGTGGCCTGCGACCAGCTGAGAGCGCGTCGACAAGGGCATCACTGGAGTAACGACCAGTGCGTGTGGAGTGCTCTATCACTCTATTGCTCTATCGCTGTATTGCTGTATTGCTGTATTGCTGTATTGCTGTGGTGTTTGTGGGCGAGCGTGTTCGCTCTACTCATGGCGGAGGAGTGAGCGTCGAACCAACGCGCGACGAGGGTATTAAAGTGCATCAAGTCTGAGGGTACAACAATAGCGGCAGCAGTAGTAAAAGGAACAGCAAAACAGAAGATCGGGTGGCGCATACGGGACCTACGAGTACGTATTCTATGCAATCGATGGAATCGTAACCGGGAGGAGGAGGAGGAGGAGCAGGTCCGCTCACGTGATTCCAGTTCCATATCTAATTTCCATTCCCGACCACGACTCGTTATCCTAATCGTTACGTACTGTGGATCAGGTGGAAGACACCTAGCATCTTCATCCTTTGGCTATCTATCGCATACAACAAGCTATCGGCCCCACAGGATGAGCCTACGACATGATGACTGGACGGGAGGAGCGTTGCCCGCGATAGGCGAGCATACGCAGGGCAAGACGGCGACGCTATCCCCACGAGACGTGTCCTTGTCGTGTGCGCAGGATGCCGCTGAGTCATTAGCAAGCGTGATAACTCCTGTTGTGCTAGCAGCTCAGGAACTCTCGTCACCATCGCCATCCTCGGTGAATACGACCGTGACAACGACGTTGTCGCCGCTTCGAAACGAGCGCGCGGTCCACCACCTACCACATCACGCGCTGCGTCGACGAGTGCACAGCTCGGACATGGCGATCCATTACCGCTCGCTGGTTAGTTCAGGTGGTGCTAGAAGTGGGGCTGGGTATGCTGCGGCCCGCGGCATGGAGAGTCCACCGCCGTCGAGTCGTCCGTGGGCCAAGGCTACCTCCTCCTCCTCGGGTGAGATGTCCCCCGCCCAGCTGCTCCGCTATCGTCACCGGCGACGCACACAATCCGAGGCGAACCCCAAGCTCATTTATGGTGGTGGTGGCGGCGGTACGGGGGGTATTTCCAGTCCACGGCTCCTGGAATCAGGCGATGAAGGGCTCAGTGACGTCAGCTCCAATAACGGTCGTGCACTGGCGTTTGGGGATCGTTCGTACAGTGACCGCGAGCGGGTTTCCAGTTTGATGGACAGTGAGAGTGAACTGGACAGTGGCAGCGAGACGCCGCGGTCACGTGGCGCGAGGTCCCGGCGCACGCTAAGTGATGATTCAAACCATTCGTCGCTGTCGTCGTCCAGCTTCCATTCGTATGCAGTCTCGCGGTCGTGTGGATCCTTCGATCAAGATTATGAACCGGCCAGCACGGAGAAATTGCTCAACTTGCAAAAGTTATACCAGGAAGGGTTTATCACGGTCACCGAGTACAAGAGTCGACGCCTGCAGCTCGTTGATGAGCTAACTATGACTGAAAAAAGTGGGTGAGCGAGGGAACGAGGGAAGATTTCATCTCGTTGGATGAATGGCTCTGATCGGACTACACCTCCTCAGTTGATAGCTTGCGCATCTGACGTCTCTCTCTCTTTTTCTCATTTGTGCGGTGCCTTCGCGGTAGCTATCAAGAAGACGAGTGACCTCATTGAAACCGAGATGCCCGTGGTTCATCGAGAGCCACCAGACTTTACGCTCCTCCGTGAACGAGATGCCATCAAACATACATTTGATTCCGAGAAGCGTCGGTGGACTTCGTCCCGCATTCAAATCAAGATCGATCCTCACCCGTTCGCACGTGGAGGTCTGCGGCAGGTCTTCCATTTGCAAGACCTCAGCGTGGTCCCGCAGTTGGGCAGCGATTGCCGCCCACTGAGTTATGTCGCCAAGATTGCGATAGATTTGTATGAAAACCCGGATACGTATTTCCGAGACGTCGAGATGCAGGCAGTGGCCTCCAAGTTTGCCAAGCTCTACAACAGCTACAACCCTCCGCGTCGAGTCGAATTTTTAGAGGCGTTCATTTTACAATTAATCCCATCGGGTGAGGATGCCGGGGATATTGACAACCTCACGATGCGGGGCACGGTCTGCGGTGTCGAGCCATATATTGCTGGGGAGTACCACAAGCATAACAACAATTTTGGCTACGTGAGCGAGCTGGAGCGAAACACGCCACAAGCGTTTTCACATTTCACGTACGAGGCGTCCGGCAAACAAATGCTAGTTGTGGATATCCAGGGCGTGGGGGACCATTACACTGATCCACAGATTCACACTCGGAGCGGCAAGGAATTTGGCAAGGGAAATTTATCGGTGCGGGGCTTTGAACGGTTTTTGGAATCGCATCGGTGCAATCCTATCTGTCGGTACCTCAAGTTGTCACTAATCAATCCAAAGGATGAGGTGGAGGCCGGGACAGATGGACAGACCGAGTCCAATTCAAATGGTACTGTGCCAGCGCAGCCCTACATGAGTCAGCCGAGTGTGCGCGTCCGACGTGTGGATTCCGAGCTGATCCATTACTACGGCGACTCGACTGCTTTCAAAAAGTATCAGGCCAAACGCATGCAAGACGACCAGCAAGAGGTTGACAATGCGCGTGCTTTTGTGTCGGCCATGCAGCAGCAGCGCACATGTGCCTCGTTTTGTGGTATCAACGCGTGCACCTTGTCCTAGGCTTATTAGGACGACAAATCGGTGACCACGATGAAGATGAACGTGGCGAAGACAGAACAAGGAGATCTAGGGAGAAGCACCACCAGGACCTGGGTATCCAGTTGGTTCATATATAGAGCAAGTGACTTATTCCCACCGTGAGATTGTTGCCTCGCGGTTTTCAAGAGCATCCCGTGAGAATCATCTTCGCCATGTCGGTATATTACTAAGCAACAAATAGCAATTTGCATCCATTTTGTCTATTGTTTTGGGTCGTGACACACACGTGGGCGTTGCGTGTTAGATAGTAGCCTGTAAAATGCTAGCATCAATCGCGTCCAATCGCCGCTCGAGCCGATGAATCCGCTGCTTCATTGGCAAATGTTGCATCCCTTCTCGCAATGCGGTCGAGTACGTCAGCCGATACCGAGTATCTTCCGCTACCGAGTCATCCATGATGGCCACAAACGGAGGCTTGTTCACGGACCGGCCGTACGCGGCGGCATTCTCGGCCGTATCGAACAGCATGAGCTCCTTCAGTATGGACTTGACCACTGTGTCCTTGAGTGATTCGTACCCTTTGACCATCTCCACGTGGTCGAAGGCGTACCCCATGAACCCAGGAAATGTCACTGGCGGCAAGTCGAATTTCGGCCAGTGTGGGTTACTCACGGGTACAAACGCGATGGGACCGGCATCTAGACACTGTTTTCGAAAGGCATAGACATGGTCAGGCGTCATCGTGAGCACCATGTTGAGCGCCTGATGACGCCGCATAGCTACGAAGCGTGCGATCCGTGGGTCTGGGAATCGCACGATATCGCAAAACATGGCGATAAAGCCGTGGTTGACCGGCTCGACCCGGGTGCAGTACTCTTCAAGCACACAATGCGTATGCTCAATGCCGCGGCAATGCGCCAATTCCGTCTCAACTTCGTGGCGCAACGTAAGCAGGAACGACTGGAATACCGTGGACGAGGCGATTGCTGACTCGAAGCAGCGGGTCAGCAGCGCACCGAATAGAAGATCGCGGTGGCGCACGACAAAGCCCCGCCACGCGCGACTGACGAGCTGCATGCGTCCAAGGGAGTAGCCATCCAAGTACATTGCCACCTGAAGCGAGATATCGTCCAGGCCCGTCACGATGAGGTCGGAACGATCAGGGTCGGCCAGTACGGCAGCCACTGATGCCTTGCCAGTGAGTTGGGATGCGTTATGTGTGTTCATCTTGTGACACGCAAACGTGGACGCGAGTGCGCATGGCATCATGTCGCGATGTTGAGTCGGTTTGTGGGCACTCGTACTCGTGGCAACCGCGAATTGTTCAAAACGATGCTGCACAGAGGTCTGGAGACGAGAGAAGAACGCGTAGGGTGATGAATCCAGGCGATCGAATGCTCTGACGGGCGTGGGCCGGATCATGGTAGCGCGGTACGACTTGAATTCTCTTCTGGTGGATAGCTGGCTCCTTGAGGAGATGGTGGTAAATCTCGAAATGAGATGCTGTTCACGTCCTCGACTTTTCGCGATGCCCTCCACAACATGAAAAGTGTCGCCATCATATGACACTCCACAGATGGCTACATTTTAGTGGCATGGCTTGGCGGCATTTGATTGGTCAACGTGGCAGTGAGTGGGGAGTGGTTGGTCAAAAACGGTTTTTGTTAAACCTGTGGCTCCACATAGTTTCTAACTGTAAATTTGCACAGTACTGGTGTTGAGTTTGATCCTCTTATTCTCAAAACAGGGTTGATACATTCTACAACATCACAACCTCAACTGTCCAAAGATGAGACGCAAGAGCACTCTGTTATCCAGAAAAGCTGACCTACTAAAACGAACGTCTATGTGTGCGTGCTCTGGCTGATTGCGGCCAAGGATAGAATCACAATCAGCCACCGCGCCGCTTTTCTTCCGCTCTGCCTTTCATTTTCTCGCTCTCTGCTCATCTCACTTTAGATTTTCTGCTTTGCTCCAGATTTGAGCCCTGCAAGCAGATCGCAATGGCCTCATCAAACTCGAATGTGGGCATGAAGTACCGATTCCTGGGGGACTCGGGTCTTCTCGTGTCGCGCTTTGCAGTAGGCAGTTGGAGCGTGTTTGGTGGTGAAGATGGTGTGGACCGGGCCTACGAAAACCTGGTATACGCCTTTAAGGAAGGTGTCAACTTTTGGGACACCGCTGAAGGCTACAACGACGGCAGGGCCGAGAGCGTACTGGGCGAGGTGCTGCAGCGCGGCGTCGACAACAAGATCTGGGCCCGCGAGGATATCGTCATCTCCACCAAGATCTACCAGGGCGTGAAAGCTGGTCCGAATGCCCGTGATCTAAGCCGCAAGCATATCATCGAAGGCACGAAGGCCTCGCTCAAGCGTCTGGGAGTGGACTCGGTGGATGTACTGTTCTGCCACCATCCCTCCAAGTACACACCGATGGAGGAGATCGTGCGCGCCATGAACTTTACGATCCAGCAGGGCTGGGCCTACTACTGGGGCACCAGCGAGTGGACGGTCACGCAGATCCTGGAGGCCTGCGAGATAGCCGACAAGCTGGGCCTGATTCGCCCCGTCGTGGAACAGCCGCAGTACAACATGTTTAAGCGCACCAAGGTCGAGGTGCACTTCCAGCCTCTGTACGCCAAGTACAAGACGGGTCTCACGACGTGGTCGCCGTTGGGCTTTGGCCTGCTGACGGGCAAGTACGGCAATGGCATCCCGGAAGGCTCGCGCTTGTCCAACGACTTTTTTGCGGCGCTCGTGGGCGACTTCTCAATGGCCGTGGCTGTGATCGAGAAGCTGCGCCCGATCGCCGAGGAACTGGGCTGCTCGCTGGCACAGCTCGCGCTGGCCTGGTGTGCCGCTAATGAGCACGTATCCACCGTACTCATTGGTGCCACCAGCTTGGCGCAATTGGAGGAAAACCTCAAGGCGTTCGCATTCGTGGAGAAGATCACGCCGGACGTCAAGGCCAAGATTGATGCCATCATCCCGTTCCGGTACGAGGAGCCCAAGCCTGACCGTTGGTTCAACATGCAAGACCAGTATTTGTAAACGAACGCGATGAGAGCGAAACAACGAAAACAACCCGACAACATCAAATCACAGCTAGAGTTGCGGAACTCGGGGGCTATATCTACATTGGTCGCCGGCTGCTTGAGCCACTGGCTGCAAATAACCATAGTTTTCAATGTATTCCTGTTGAAAACCAAAGTCTCGTAGTTGGTGTGGTGCATTAATGGTGGTAGCATCAAGGTCTGAGATACATATCGCTGTCACTGCCCCATTGGCAAACGATCATCAAGAGAGTCACTTATGCAACCACTATTGATTGTGGTCCAGTGGCTGCATTGATTGAGTAGTATCCGATAGAATTGAGCATACAAGCCTTGGCGTCCGGCCTGGGAGCTACTAACCACTGGCCGCGTGTGCTCGATGATTGTTCTCGATCTGATCGAGTAATCTGATAACTTGAACAATCTTCTGGTAAAATATTTTGTCCAATCAGTGGGCATTATAGTGGTGACTTGCTGCCCGATGACGCACCCGCGCAACTGGCGCCAACTCCACGACACGGATCGAGTAATCGACATGGGTCCACGTGTGGCTCCTTCAACAGCAATGCGCTTTGACCATGGACTGTGACGTATCCTTTCAAACAGTGGAGCATCTATAAAATCGCCAGGCGCCATGCATTCAAGCGCACAGAAGCCTGCAAATGCACAGGTGGCTTCCTTATTTTCAAATTCTCCTTACACACCGCAACAAGCCACACCAGCTCCACAACACCCGATTACATCGCCTCAAAGGTGCGCGGGGTCCCATTGCTGTATCCCCAGGCTTCGGGCGGACGACAATGGCCACCGAGTCCGCTATTGGTAGCACCGGTGGCCACCACGTACAATCTTCTCAAGATAGAGCTGGAGGCCGTGCGTAGCGATTTAGATTTTGATGTCACCCGTGGCTGACCTTGATCGTCATTTGTGCTTCGCGCAGACCGCAAACCCGTCGAATCAATCATCCTCCTCGATTTTTCGAACCTCTTTCTCGAAAGAAGCACCATGTTCACCACTCGCACCATTGCGTCCAAGTTCATCGCCAAGGAACAGAGCGAAGGAGTCGGCGCAGTCGTCCGCCGCTCCGTCGGCAGCTTCCATCTGCGCAATCTTGACCCATTCCTGATGCTTGACGAGTTCCGAGGCGGCTTGCCCGCTGGTTTCCCAGACCACCCGCACCGCGGGTTCGAGACCGTGGGGTACGTGCTGCCCGATTCAAAGGGTTGGATGGTGCACGAGGATCACCTGGGTAACAAGGGTAACCTCGGACCAGGTGACCTGCAGTGGATGACGGCTGGACGCGGTATCGTACATGGCGAATTACCAGCCACCACGGACGAAGTGCACGGCTTGCAGCTATGGGTCAACTTGCCTAAGGCCAAGAAAATGATGGAACCGCGCTACCAGGAGGTGAAGAGCAAGAGGGTGGCTCACTCGTTTAGCGAGGACGGAAAAGTCGAGGCCCTTGTGTTTGCCGGCGAAGCGTTCGGAGTGAAAGGCCCTGTTGAGACCGTAGCTCCTGTCACGTATGTTCACTTTATCATGCAAAGGGGGGCGACGGTGGAGTACCGGATTCCGGAGGGCCACAACGCGTTTGTGTACGTGCTTTCGGGTAAGGGTACGATCGTTGATCAATCTGCAGGGAAACACGAGGCAGTGGTGCTTGAGATGGACGGAGATGGGATCACGATCGCGTCCGACAATGACGACGACTTCCAGTTTCTTGTGTTGAGCGGAAAGCCCCTGAATGAACCCGTGTTGCAGCACGGCCCTTTTGTGATGACGACCAATGAGGAGATCCGCGAGACGATCATGGACTACCAAGTGGGCAGGAATGGATTTGAGAATGCCCCGAACTGGCAGTCTAGTATCTCGCGTCGCTGATACAACAATTAAATTCGCTCCGAATGGAGGCGGTATTGTTGCCAACACAACAATTATAATGAGCGTTTTTCGATTAATTATGGGGGAGGGGACACGTCGCAGATTCCCTTGAATCCAACAGCAAAAAGAGAGAGAGAGCGATCCCAATTGTTCTCGGTCATGTTATTAGCTGTAACTACCAAAATCCTGGTGGCCTCTGTTTATGGGCGCTTGGTCAGGTATGCTGCGATCTTATCGTTCGCCTTGACGTTCTCAACCACTCGCAGGATCTCGGGGTATTTTTCCTGGTTCAGCTTGCAGTCAGGCACAAATTTAACGACCATGTCCTGCGTCATGGAGAACAAGTAGACATCAGCGTAGCTCATGGTGCTACCCAGCACAAATTTGCCTTGAACCTGGCTCTCAATAAAATCGAGGAGCTTCGGGATTGTCTCGTTGGTAAACGCATTGAGCTTCTCGGTCATGGCCTCCTCATCCTTCTCTGTTACGGCCGCAATCATAGGAGGCATGATATCTTCCAAGGTCTCAACGATTACATCCGCTTTGATAGCGTCCACCAAGTCGACGGGGTATAAGCCGGCAAGGCGAGCAGCGTAACGAGCAATGGCCATGCTCTGCGGGTACACGGTGCCATCGATGGTCAGGATTGGGACCTGGTCCAGTGGTAGCAAGTGTCTGATTGTGGGTAGCGTGCTGTATTCGATGCGTTCGTCTTCGAACGTGATACCGCCCGCCACAAAGAGCAGACGGGAGAGTTCGGCTCGACTGCCAAACGGCATACGTATATGTAATCTTGAGATGAGGCTGGGTCATAATAGAACGATTGGATAGGAAACCGGACTGGCTGGGTAACTTCTTGGTAAAGATGTGAATGAGTTCTTGTGTGTAGGAGATCTGTGGCAGCGATGCCGGGCAAATGCAGGGCTAATACAAAGCGTGCTTGGGCACCATGGGGAATGTAGAAGAGGAGGACCTTATAGGCAAATTTGATCCTGGGAATGCTTATCGATCAAGTCACTCAACTGAGAGGATGACGATTGTAGGCAAGTCCCCGGTCACTCCAATGAGGTGATGACGAGGGGTGCCATTATCTAAGCAAATCTACTTGGCACGGAATACCTGCCACTCGCACCCTCACCGTTCAGGCACGGCCCTCGACACCAACTTAGACGGTGAGCTCCAAGAAGAATTTCTTGCAGTCGATAGCTATAAAAGCAATGCACTCAGAATCCGTTGTGACCGCTGCATCTCCGGGTGGCCTTACTGGTATCCGTTCATTTTCGGATTTGCGAAGCAGCACACAAGCGACACATCAGTCCACCTTTCCTCACCGCACGACCCATGATGGCAACCCAAACGCTATTCACGCCACTTACACTTGGTGGCATCAATGACTGTATTCAGTTACAGCATCGAATCGTGATGGCTCCACTTTCTCGATTTAAGGCCGATGACGACGGTATCCTGCCCGATATGGTGGCAACCTACTACGAGCAGCGCTCGACTCCCGGTGGTCTCATCATCGCAGAGGCGACAAATATCGCGCCCTCGGCTCGTGGCTTCCCTCACACTCCTGGCTTATTCAGTCAGGCACAGATCGATGCGTGGCAAGCAATCACGAAGGCCGTGCACATGAAGCAAGGCATCATGTTTGCGCAATTGTGGCACACTGGCCGCGCAAGCCACCCTCTGAATCAACCGGGTGGCATTTTACCCGTGTCCTCAAGCGCCAACTATCCACTAAGCGAAACACGAGTGATGCCTACCCTTGACGGACCCAAACCAGTGGTTACCCCGCGTGTGTTGGAGACACACGAAATTCCAGGCATCTGTCGATTGTACCGCATCGCGGCCGAGAACGCGATCACGGCCGGCTTTGATGGCATTGAGGTGCATGCCTCGAATGGCTTTTTGCCAGAGCAGTTCATCTTTGACGGCATCAACGATCGAACGGATGAATATGGCGGCTCGGTCGAAAACCGAGCGCGTTTCTTGTTTGACATGCTGGACGAGATCCTTCAGGGTGAGGGCATCGACTCGAGCAAGGTTGGTGTTCGATTATCTCCGTACAATATTGCTGCTACCCAGACCGATTCAGACCCTGTCACGACCTATACATACATCCTCGAGAAGCTGAATGACTATAACCTGGCCTACGTGCATCTGATTGAGCCACGAGACCACCACTACGCGAACGACCTTGCACCCGAAGAGGGAGTTGCTGCGTTCTTCCGTAAGATCTACCATGGCGTTGTGATGACCGCGTCGGGCTACGATCGCGATAGTGCGATCAAAATTGTCGAGGATGGTGGTGCTGACTTGGTGGCGATTGGTCGAAACTTTATTTCGAACCCGGACTTGGTCAAACGCTTCCAGCTGAACGCAGCGCTCACTCCATGGGACCGTGATACGTTCTACACGCCTGGGCCCAAGGGGTTCACGGACTACCCATTCATGGAGGACACGAAGACAAAATAAATCTTGCACCTGCAAGATGATTGACGTTGGAGAAGCGGTGTATGTATTCGTGGCATATTCTAAAAAGCACGCTTGCATTTGGGAGCCTAGTGTACACCGTTGATTACTCTCTTACCAGGTTAGTAACGGGTATCGTTGCTGACTGGTTCATGAGACCCTCTCAAACTCAATACGTTCCTGCTCCTTCAGTCCATTTCTGCATTCTCACAGTAAGAAACAACACACAACACCATGGCTATGACGTCGATGGCCATGCAGGGACGCCGCGGAAACGTACGTCGTAGCCGTGCAGACAGCTAGGTATACAGGGACACATGTACCGCAGGAACACTAACGACGTGCTCTGTATCATTCGCACCCGTGTACACAGGCTCGCCTTCCTCCAGAGGTGAACCGCGTGTTGTACGTGCGGAATCTACCGTTCAAGATCTCGGCCGAGGAAATGTACGACATCTTTGGCAAGTATGGCGCGATCCGGCAGGTTCGCCTAGGCGTCAACAATGACACGAGGGGCACTGCGTTCGTGGTGTACGAGGATATTTACGACGCCAAGAACGCCGTGGACCACCTCTCGGGCTTTAACGTCTGCGGGCGCTACCTCGTAGTGCTCTACTACCAGCCCAACAAGATGCAAAACCGGAAAACTGGGGGCGCGGCAGGCGCTGCCGTGGAGTTGGAGAAGCGGAAGCAGGACCTGCAGCAGCTCAAGGACAAGTACGGCGTGGAATAAAGCGCTGGTCCGCATGAGGCAATGCTGTCACGACCGCCAAAGGATAATAAGATTCGTTTTCTATATTTTCTTCCCGTGCGTGTTGTGGTGGCCGGCACTAAGGAAAAACCAAAATCAAACTCACTACTCTATCTGAATGTATGAGCGATCCGATCCTACTGCTTGCGGTACTACATGTAGAGCGCATGGCAATCCTGGCCGTCACTACCGATAGCAGTGCAGTAGCTGGGTGAGACTTGACCTCGCTAAACGATCAATCAACTCGGTTGCAGCGCGCCTTGCGAGGTTACTGCGTCCATTTCCATAAGGTTACGCTTTATTCGCACGGATGGAGTATTGAATAGATGTTGCTTGTTCTTTTTCGTATTTTGTCATTGTTACTCCCGCAACAACCAACGGACAGTGAACCCAAAAGCAGCAAGCTCTTACACGAGTCGTACACACTACGACCGACGTGTATCCACGTCGAGCGACAGATACCAACACCCATCAAGCCCACAGCTCCGACCGTCACGCCGCCGCCTGCGGTGACCAGCTGTCACAGTGCTGCACAACTTAGATCACGCCGGCCTCGTTCTTGAGCTTGTCCACCAACGTATCCACGTCCGCGACCTTGATGCCGGCGGCGCGTGCGGCCGGCTCCTTGACCTCGAGCACCTCGATGCGCGGCGCGAGGTCCACGCCAAGGCTGTCGGCCGCCATCGAGTCGATCTTCTTCTTCTTGGCCTTCATGATGTTGGGCAGCGTGGCGTAGCGCGGCTCGTTCAGGCGCAGATCGGCCGTCACGACGGCGGGCAATCCCAGCTTGATGGTCTCGATGCCCGAGTCCGTCTCACGGGTCACAGTCAGCGACTTGCCGTCCACGGCCACCTCGGACGCGAACGTCGCCTGGCTCCAGTCCAGCAGACCGGCGAGCATGGGGCCGGTCTGTGCGGCATCAGCGTCGATCGACTGCTTGCCACAGATGACGAGGTCGGGGGACTCGATGCCCACCACGTGCTGCAGCAGCTTGGCCACGGCCAGCGGTTGCAGCTCCTGGTCCGTGCGCATATCCGTCTCAATGTGGATGCCTCGGTCCGCGCCCATGGCCAGCGCCGTGCGCAGCGTCTCCTGGCTCTGCTTGGGACCCACGGACACGGCCACGATCTCACTCGCCACCTTCTTCTCCTTGAGGCGAATGGCCTCCTCCACAGCGATCTCACAGAACGGGTTCATGCTCATCTTGACATTGTTCAGCTCCACGCCCTTGGGCGCCACGCGGATCTTCACCGCGTAGTCCACCACGCGCTTCACGGGTACCAGGATCTTCATCTTGCTCGACCAACAGACAGCTTTCGCTTTGTGAGCGGTGGTGCCCTGCGGTGGATATGTGCTGAGCTCCGCCCCCCCTCTCGATGCCAGGGTGTTTAAAACATATTCGATGAGCGATGATCATTGGGTAAATCCGCGAGATCCAATCGTTTGGATTGGTGGAAAAAGATCGGTAGGTAGATTTCAACGTGAGGCCGGCTCGGACGTGCAAAACGTCTCCGATACAATGATTTGGCGTGGACCACGTAATGCAAGGCAGCCGTAAAAATGCGGTATAGAAAGGAGGGGCTTTTATTTAGCACGCCACGTACGTTTACATGACAAGTATGCCTGCTTATGCAGTTCGTGCAGATAATGGAGTGCTTGTGCATTAGCGATTCGTCACATTCGCCACCGCCTGGCCAGTTTCATTCGACGAGTCTTCAGTTCTTTGGAGGCATTACTAGGCATCCAGCATGCGCTTTCTTCCTCGATATGGTCTTAGCAGAAGAGCCCCAGGGCGTGGAACCTGCTCGTACTGCACGAAGCCCTTCGTTATGAAGGCCGCCGCTTTCGAGAAGAAGCTTCCCGCCAATGTGATCCAAGAAGAGGACTCTTTCCAGTCAGCAGTGTATCACCTCCCGCAGCCGTTCGAATTGGAACGTGGTCGAGTCCTGCATGACGTGGAGGTCGCCTACACAACCTATGGCTCGCTCAACGCCGCTCGCGACAACGCCATCGTGATCTGCCACCCCTTGACGAGCCACTCTCTTGTCCACGAATGGTGGCATGCGATGGTGTCCCCTGCGTGGACCAGTAAGTACTTTGTGGTGTGTGCCAACATTTTGGGTTCATGCTTTGGAACGACTGGCCCAGCATCAATCAACCCGGTGACAAACATGCGCTACGGCCCGACATTTCCCGACATAACCATTCGCGACGCCGTACAGCTCCAAATGAGGCTCGTGCGCGATGCACTTGAAGTTAACGAGGTATGATGACAATCGCGGTGCGCTTCCTCCGTGTTGTGGTTCGATCTAATTGTATGGTTGTATGATTGTTATGACAGGTTCGCTTGGTTATTGGTGGCTCTTTAGGTGGTATGCAGGCACTAGAGTGGGCACTCATGGGCGGCTCGGACTTTGTCAAGAGCTTTGTGACCGTCGCTGGCAACTCTCACCACAGTGCGTGGCAAATCGCCATGCTTGAGATGCAGCGCCAGTCGATTTACCTCGATCCTCTATACCTCAACGGCCAGTATGACCCAGCGAATCCACCGTTGCGCGGTCTTGCTCTGGCGCGACAAACTGCACTGGTCTCATACCGCACTCATGCAGCTTACGGCGCAAATTTGGTCGTAGCCTAGTCGATGTCGTACCTCAGGGCGAAGATGTGCACCAGCATCCACAGTACCAAGTGCAGTCATACCTTGCGTACCAAGGCCAGAAATTCATGACTCAATTCGATGTGAACTCGTATGTGGCTCTAACCCACTTGGCGGACTCACATGATGTTGGTCGCAATCGTGGTGGCATTCGTGAGGCCTTGGCTAGTATCCAACAACCAGCGCTCGTCATCGGCGTCGAGTCCGACGTACTCTACCCGTTGCGCGAGCAGCAGGAACTCGCCGCCATGCTCCCGCACGCGGCCTTCCACGTGCTCCACTCAGACAACGGCCACGACGGCTTCTTCCTAGAGCAGAACGAGGTCAGCGATCTGGCCACCCGCTTCCTCGATTCTCTTCCTATTGCGTAACACGAAGTACGTTCACTAGGGGTAGCCAGTTGAAAAAGTATCCAGATTCCACTTGCCCCCATCCTGTAGCCATGTCTCTCGACCCAAAATATTTTGAATTCAATTGGGGTGTTTAATTTCGGTACTTCAGTTCTATTAATTTCGGTCCTGATTGCCCAAACAGCTCCCATTACCGTATTGCCGTCAGCCCCGAACCTACACCACAATCCTCCTTCGAGCAGCTCCATAGACAAAAGAGCTCAGCATCACGCAGACGAGCGCCAGTGGGTGGAGGCCGCCAGCGACGGAAGAAGAAGACGACGACCATGTCGCTGCGTCAGCTGCGCTGCCTGCACGCACGTCTGGCCATCCCTCGCGCCCGTGCGTCTACACCCACGTCTTCTTGGCGTCCTCAACGCGCTACCGTCCACGCCGTGCGTCGCCACTACTCGTCTTCTCTCTCGGTCGTGAAGCAGGGCGGCGACGCCGATGCCAATCTCAACGCGTCATCCACCACCGCCACCGCCAGCGGCGAAATGCCGGACGAGTACAACGAGTCGGGCCACGCCGGTGCCGTCTCGGCCACGTACCGCCTGCCGGCACCCTTTACGCTGGAAAGCGGCGCCGTGCTGCACGACGTGGACGTGGCCTACACGACCTACGGCACGCTCAACGCCGCGCGAGACAATGCCATTGTGGTCTGCCACGCGCTCACGGGCCACTCGCTCGTGCACCAGTGGTGGGACGCCATGGTGCGTCCGCAGTGGACCGACCAGTACTTTATCATCTGCGCCAACGTGCTCGGGTCCTGCTACGGCAGCACGGGCCCGGCGTCGATCAATCCAGCCACGGGCCAGCGCTACGGTGCCTCGTTCCCGGCCATTACTGTTCGAGACGCCGTCCGCGTGCAGCAACAGCTCGTCCAGCAGCATCTCGCCGTCAACCACGTGCGCACCGTGATCGGTGCCTCCATGGGTGGGTTGCAGGCGCTGGAGTGGGCGCTGCTGGCTGACCGCGGCCTGGTCGCCAGCGTGGTCGCGATCGCGGCCAATGCGCGCCACTCGGCCTGGCAGATCGCGTTCAGTGAAGTGGAGCGCCAGGCCATCTACATGGACCCGCTCTTCCAGGACGGTCACTACGACCCGGCCCACCCGCCGACCCGCGGGCTCGCGCTCGCGCGCCAGATCGCGATGATCAGCTACCGCTCGCATGCCACGTACGAGGATCGCTACGGGCGCAGCCTCGCCAGTACTCCACAGGGCCCACGAACGGACCCACGCACAGAATCAGCGGCGCGGCGTCATCCGCACTTTGCCGTCCAGTCCTACCTGCAGTACCAGGGCGACAAGTTCGTGTCCCGCTTCGACGTCAACTCGTACTTGGCGCTCACGCACCTCATGGACACGCATGACGTGGGCCGAGGGCGTGGCGGCGTGGCCCGCGCGCTGGCGTCGCTGCAGCAGCCAGCGCTGGTACTAGGCGTCGCCTCAGATGTGCTCTACCCTCTCGCCGAGCAGCGCGCGCTCGCCGACCACCTGCCTCGCGCTACGTTCCAGGCCGTGGAGACCCCCCACGGCCACGACGGGTTCATCCTCGAACAGGACGCCATCCAAGTAATGGCCTCCGACTTCCTTGATGCGCTCCCTCGTGACGGATAACCAACCACACGCAAGCCCGAGGCAAACAATAGCACACATCCAAAAGCACACCTAGTACATAGATGCATATATGCATGCAGGGCTCCATTGAGACTGGTTTGCACCCCCTCATTCTTTGTTATTTCTACGAGTACTACGTAGTACTAGCGATCATACGCCTGCTCCATACGCATACCTCCGGTCTTGTTGCTTTTCTTCTTGTCCACCGGCATGGTAATGAGCACTGGCCCAAACAAAACTCCATCATACTTCTACTTGTACAGCAGCGACGCGAGCTGCGTGACCCGCTTGTTGGCGTACAAGAAGCGCGTGGCGACCTGGTGGTTGATTGCCGTGAGCACGGCAACGGCTGTGTGCGGAGCTTGCCGCTCCACGGCTCGCAGTGCTTCGGGGCTCAGCCGCAGCAGCACGCAGTCCGACGTGGCCACGTACTGGTAAAACGATGCGCTTACGCCATGCAGCGTGTCGGGCGTAATGATCGAGCCAGGTCCGATCTTGCGCAACCGCGCGCGTGCGGTCGTGAAGGGCAGCCACGCATCCTCCACCTCCACGCGATTACTGCTCGTCACGGTGGTGGGGCTCTGAGTGCCATCACTCGACTCCTGGTCTTGGTCCTCGCTCTCGGTTTGTGGCCGTTGTCTTGTCCCCGTCGTTGTTGGCGCTATCGACTCTCTGGACTGTTGGTGGCTCACACCGGGCAGTAGGGTGTCAGGAGAAGAAAACTCCGAGTCAGCGAGGATATCGATCGCGCCACTGCAGATGAAATACGTATCCGTGAGCACGCCGTCGCGAGCGAGCAATGCGCCACGCGGCAAGACCTGCTTCTCCAGGTAGGCGGACAAGGCCAGCAACCGTGAGGTCATGGAGGTGGTCGCGGTCGTGGCCGTGGTCGTGGCTCCGCCCTGCGCATGCTCATCCGTGGCAACTCCGAACGCATCAACACCGTGGTCATTGAACATGTCGTCATGCAGAAACCCGATAAACTGCTTCCACAGCGCGAGCTGGCTCATGCGCTCCCAGTCGTCTGTATCGGGCATGAGCTCGCGGCGCAAGTCCTCCGGTAGAAGGCGGTTCTCGCAGAGCTCAAGCGCACGATCCACATCCCCCGTGAGGTAGTGCACCCGTGCCGGCACGATTTCCTGTGAGGATGAGGAGGCCGAGGCGGAGCTTGTTGTATCGGCATCATTACGGCGCAGGGCACGCTCCATGGCGGGCTTCAGGCCACAAAAGTAGAGCTCAAAGCCAAAGCGCTCAGCCAGCTGCGTAGCCTTGCGAAGGTTGAGCAACGCCGTGGCATCCACACTGGAAACCAGCCCGAAATCGATCACAACAAACGCGAGCCGAGGCAGCACGACGGTACCCGAACCACTTCGACTGCTCGTGCCATGCCCATGGCGATGCCCTCCTCCGTGACCATGGTGATGGTGGTGCACACGGGTCTCGATGCGTTCCAGGATACTAACGGAGGTGCCAAAGAAGAGATACCCCTGTAATCGCAGCACAAAGATGGCCGCGCCATGCTGGTCGAGGTACCCGGCCTGCTCATACGAACGATCCACTGAGCTTCGCGAGAACTGCCCCGTGGTTTCGTGGTGAATGCAGCCCACGTTGTGAATCCGGAACGCGAGGTCGATGAGTGAGATGATGACGCCCAGTCCGACGGCCTCCAGCATGCCAATCACCAAGAAGCTGGCCGTGATGAGCACCACGATGCCCTGCTCCAAGCGCTTGAGGAAGTGGAACGGAGCGATGAAGTAGGCCTCAAGGAAATGCTGCCCCACGTTGAGCAAGAGCCCGCCAAAGACAAACTTGGGCACGAGCTGCAGCAAGCGTATGCCCTGCATCCACAGCAGTACAAACAGAATCACCGATACCAGTGCGGGCATGTGTTCGTGCGCGTCAAACTGCTTCATGATTGTCATGGCCGAGAGGTAGTGACAGCCGCCGCAGCCGCCAACGAGGCCACTGACGATATTGGCCAGTCCAATCACGCGCATCTCGTGGTCTGGAGAGATCTCTCGCCCAAAGAGCGTGGAAAGAGAGGTAGTGGCCACGCTGTACTTGAGTGCGCCGAGGAGGATGAGCGAGACCAGGTACTCAAAGCATTCATGGCTCAGCACGCGCCAGCTGACCATGTTGAAGTCAATCTTGAGCCATGGATGCCACATGGGCGTGGCGCGAACCACGTCACTGGGCCATGGGAACAGCCACCCGCCATCCTCGAGATCTTGCTTGGATTGACCGTACATCACGCGAGCCAGTGAGTGGAAGCCCACGAGTGAGAGCATGAGCAGACACGGGAACGAGATGGCCACGGGCCAATGGCGGTGTTTGCCAATCCGGACGAGCGCGGCAAATACGATCGCTGGCCAGAGCAATGCCTGCTGGTGCCAGGTAAAGAACGCCATGGACAAGGCCTTTTCCGCGGCCATGTGCATGCCGTTGCGCACGAGCTCGGCGCCAATTCCCGAGAGGAAGCCGGCAATCACGGGGTACGGCATGTAATTGGCGATGGAGGTGACGCGAAGTGCACCCATGAGGAAGAAGACAGCACCAAGAATGCAGGACACCATTGAGACCATGACCACCGTCGTGGGCACCACGCGGTCCATATCGCCGTCCAATTTCGACGTTATTCGAGACGCCATCGTTGCCATCACGGGCACGCTGGCAACAGCAATTATCACCAGCAATAATAATAACAATTATAACAACACCACGAAATAAATTAAAAAAAACACATACACGTTCATAAGAAATGAACAGCAACTCACATGAAACATGTACACGGGGGTAAGCACGTACACAAAGACGTCAATGGAGCCCAGCGTCCAAGGCGCCGAGCTTTTCCAGGTCAGAACCAGCGACAGCATGGCCGTGCCCACAAAGTTCATGTCGATAAAGTGCGCAATGTACGGCGCCAGTGGCGTCCCGTGGCCCACGATCACGCTGGCGCAGGACACAGCTAATGTGGAAGACAGCAGGAACGCGATCATGCCCGAGGTGAGGTTCACCAGCGTCTCCAGGATCAAGGCACGCAGACGCTCGCCACGGGTTCTGCGCTGGTCGCCGTGAGCGCGTGCCTTTGTTTCCATCGTCCACATGGATCGACCGCTCTCGGCGCGAAGCAACGCCACGGCCTCGGCACTGGACTGCAGGCCATCGTACCTCCTCTTAGTCTGCTGCCATCGCTGCTGCTGCTGCTTCTGCTGGTGCCTCGGATGGTGTGGTTGCCTCCCATCGGACACGCCAGCCTCCAACTGTGAGACCACTTGGTAGCTCTTGGCGCGCGGCATGGCCGTGCCCAGCGCCTCCGCGACGGAAGGTGGCGCGGCATGAGGCGGTCCTACCGCGGGGGGCTGGGCCTCGGCCTCGGCCTCTTCCCCCCACGGATGATACCACGCCACGGGTGACCAGCGCGAAAGCTCATGCGCGGAATGCAGGCGCCGCCGCGTGTCGCGCAGCTCGGACAGGTCTGTGCGCGCCTCCAGGACGCCGCGCTCCAGCGGTAGAGCTTCAGCTTCCATGGTCAGCAAGCTTCGCCCGCTGCTATAGAAGTATATGCTTACCGGGTAGATGAGTGTGTCCTGTGTCTGTTGCCTCGACTTTTTTGGATTGACCGTCACTGCGTCAATATTGCTGACTGGTTAACCAACAAAATGGTGTGGTCCACTTATTCCGGTTCTCGCAACCTTGAAGTTCGGGGGAGCTGGCGATGACCCAGTCAATTGAGCCCCACTAATACAGTAGTACTCAGTTACTGTATTTAGTGGGTCTCAAGTGACTGGGTCAGCGAGAACACTGTGATAGTTGGACAGGCTCGGTGGGGAGGCCTCTGCAAAGTAGGCATTCACTCCTATTTCACTATTTCTGGTAAGAAGGCGCGAATTTTGGCAGTGAGGCAGGTTCCATTAACAGGCTACCACCGATTCATCCGACAGAAAAACGGACCCCAAGTCTGCGTCCTCGTTAACTTGATGACCTGTGGATGAGCCTTCATCATGGATAACTTCACCTGTGGACGTGCCTTCACCTTGGGTAAGGGCCCCTTGGGCAACCAGAAACTTAGGAACCACTTCAATCACTCCTCCAGGAATCTTCAGTTGAATAGACGGAGCCGCAGGCAGAAATCGATCTATCTCCTTTTTCACGTCGAAAAATGCATCACGATGCGGTTTGTCCTTGTCAGGACGCGCGCGCAATAGCGGAGAAGCCATGCCCATGCTGAAGGGTACGTGTGGCGCAAGGGATCTCAACGTATCGGCAGATTTCTGATCGACCTCCAGCAAATTGGGCTATTTAAAGTAGGGGTTGCCCAAATTTAAAAATATGTTTGTTGGCCTTTATCGTAACCAAACGCCTATTTTGCGGAGGCCTGCTCATCATGCTCCCGCCGTTGTTCGTCGCCGCAGAAATCGCTGAGCCCCGGCTGGAGACGATGGCGTACGCCACCATCATGACGATCTTCCACTCGCAGCCCCGACGATCACCAACCTCATGGGCACGTTCATTTACCATCACGTGGACGATCAGCAACCTTGGTCACGATCCGGTTAGAAACGTCACACGCAGGAGCTGCCTGCGTACGGGGAATCGAGTTTCGTGGTGCTCTTCGCAGCAGCGGTGAGGTTCGTTAACGGGCAGGGCTGTTAGTCCATTTGATTTCAATTATACAAGAAAAGCGGCATTTTGAAGCAGGTGTCTGAACAACTCTATGAAATGAAAAAATCCCGTGCTAAACCAATATCACACTAGGTATGAGGCCATCGTGACAATGGATTGCTTGCTACCTCTCTTCATCATGGGGTCAGAGGAGGTGTATACTCCATAGCCCAGGTCTCGTACTCGCGGGCCAGCTCCGACTTGACCTTGCGGTGGTCCACGACCTTGAAGCCGAGGCGCTCGTAAAACCGCACGTTACTCGCTAACTGCGTGGTAAGAAACATCTTGTCGCGCTTGGGCATCACGTACTTCTCCATCACGTATTGCCCGATGCGGTGCCCACGCCATTCCGTCTTGATCACGAGCGCGTTGAGCAAGTCGAAGGGTCCGTGGGCCGCAAACACGGGCTTCATCTCTGCATCGTACGTGTCGGCGAGCTCCATGAACTTGCGGGTCACGTCCACGCCGTAGAGGATTGGTACGAGCCAAACCCCGTTCCAGATCAGCGTCCAGAGCCCCGTACCGGGCACGTCGGTAATATCTGTCTCGACGCTGAAGTGACCGACGATCTCGTCCTCGTAGAGGATGAGGTAGGATGACTCGAAGAGGAACCGCGCGCGACGCTCAAAGATATATTTCTCGGCACCCGGATGCGCATCATGCAGATCGATGGCGCACCAGATGGGGCAATCGTGGAAGCCATCGACCAGCAGGTCTCCGACCTGGGGTACCTCGTGCCATTCCGTTTTGCGGATGCGGATCTTGCTGAGATCAAACTGGCCATCCTTCGTTACACTTGGTGTCGTCATGGTGCCAGGTGGCTTGCTGGAAGAAGGATAGATCACAGCGTGGCAAATTCGCAACTGCTGGCACCAATGGACCAGGTTCTAAGGGCTTGTTCTGTAGGAGCAGTCGAGATCCACCAGCCGACACTGGCAAGGGGACTGGGGGCTTGCCGCAGAAGTGAGACGCTCATGTGGCAGCTTTATCTCTGAAACTCAAACACCCGGAGCATTCACTCTGCCGTAGGTTTGGAATTTGGAATAAACAATGCCCTGAAGTTTATGCCAGGGGCACCAGGTGTTCTCGTTTGCGCTTGGTACAGTGTACCTGTACTGCAGCACACCGAGCAAATCCTACATCCAGGGTTCGTCGTGATCACTGAGTGCTTGGGCAGTGAAAGTAGGAGTCACATACCGCTCTTGGTAAGATTTACACACTCGTTTTGCAACGCCCCAATGACCTTGGGGCCAAAGGTTATCCAGGATACCCTGCCATTCACATAACTCCCGGAAACTGTCCCCCATAACGCGGAGTCTATTCGCCCTACTTCTCTGTCTGACGATGAGACAGTGTATTAAAGCAATAGGGACCAAACGACTTGCACTGCAATCAAACGGTGTGACTACGGTGTGGTTGCACTGCAACTTGCAGCGCAACCATGTTTGCAACACTTTATTACATGCATCTCCAGCAAACCTGGGTATATTTGGTGCGAACTACGGCCAGATTGCCAACACTGTTCAGCTGTCTCTGCTCTTAGACCAGCCGACGAGAAAGTTCACATCGTGAGTTGAACCTGTCTGCAAAGCCAATGTGCAACCTGCGTTGCAGCAAAAGATGCGCTCTTGTACAGCATGAGTCTACAGCAAGCAACGGGTTTGATATCGGTGTAGGAGAAATGGTTTCAGCATGAAAGCATCCGCGTGCCAATCCGTTCTTGGACATCACAAATCCGCCAGTATCCTCAACACGATGTGGCCGCCGACGACACACGACACACTGTACCCATCCGCTCCTGGTGCACACTATACTGTACACAAATAAATATCGAATCCCTCTCTGCCTGAGGTGGTTTGGTAGCAACAGAGGCTCTGCATCAGACGTCTTCGACGCTTCAATCCCTCTGACAGCAGTTCAGCATCATATGCAGCTTACTATTTAGCTTCTGGCATCTTTTCTTGTTGGGTGGAACAGGACACTCCTCGCAGCAGTCCTGCCGCCACTGATGAACTGAACTGGACAACCTGTTCTGCCGGATTCCTGCTGCAACGGCGAATGTTCACACCAAAGCCACTGTTCACGCTGAACTTGGTGAACACGCGCTGTGCAAACATTTCCAATACCAAATCCAGATCTCTATCGGCCATCCAAACCAAATGCAGAGCAAATTCCCAGCCACTTTTCTGCAAGTAGTGTTCAATCATGCCGTAATTTGACAAATTGCGGTTTTTCACTGGAACAAGTTGGATGACAATCAGGACCACATGGTATTAGGATTACTGGTGTAATCAGTTCACTGCAGCCTTTATCCACAAGTTGACGTCGCAACGATCAGATCCCACCTGCTGGGGCGTAGAGTCGGTAGTACAGATCGCCCTTGATACAGACCTGCCGAAACTTCATACCTTGTTAAAATCGATTCCTTTTGTTTTATCGTTTAGTTTTCACAACCAGTCTAAATGCCAATCAACTATGGATACTTCAGTGTTCAATAAATTTCACTCCTTTACAGATCCGAAGACCTGTTTTAACGCATAGAGAAAAAGTATCCGCTTATCCAAAACTTGTCTTGGAAGTATCGAACCCACCGCCACGCTGGAGGCGACAAGCTCAGTGGGAGCGGGGGTGATGTGATCGACATCGCGCCTGCGTACCCTCATGCTATGTTAGTCTTGGTCGTGTCCCCAAGAGATCAATTCGTTCTCCTCCCCACAGTCTCCCGTTTGCGTGCTGACGGAACAGTCGCCACAAGAGTCGACTGCCCTTTGACCCACCCCAGCCATGCATTCCCACGTCACCAAGGATGGCGGTGTAGTGCTCCTGGAAGACTACGACTCATACCGATACAACTATGCCGACCTCCATGAGCAACACATCACCCCGGGTATGATCGATGTCTCCACGCGCCACATGTCCCCACACCACTTCGATGGCGGTGACTGGTACCCTCCGCCAACGACGCCAACGTTTATTATGTCGTCCTTCGAACCAACCATTGAGTCCAAGAACCGCCCCACGGGTATAACAACCGTATCCTCGCACGCGTCGGCGAATACGGCGATCCAGCCAGGCGGCGCTGTCAACATCTTCACGTGTCAGTACATCGGATACGCGCTCAACTGGCTCCTCATCGGCATCACGAGCGGCTTCATCAATGCGCTCGTGTACCCTGTCTTCTCCACCTACCTAAACTACGAGACA
>JAADWT010000314.1:0-24070 GCA_023336285.1 Pythium grandisporangium
AAACTTCATATGACGCGTATATTTTCTGTCCATTGATTGGATAGCAAATGAATGGACAGAAGAGTAGAGTCGGCTTAGAGGTAGCAGTAGCGAACTAAGTCCCGACCAATTCACTTTGCATTTTACCTACTCCACAACAACCCCTCCACTTCCTCATGAGCGTGCGCTCCGGGAGCCACGGCATCTTGTTCCGCTGTGCGCGCACCGCCACAGCCCGAGTGGCCCTCTCTTCACTCTCGGTGGAACTGTTGGTTACCACCGTCCGCTCCGTCTTCGTGACCACCACACACGAGTCAGCCGCTCGCATGGGCTCATCCACCTCGCCCTTCTCAACATCACGTTGGGGCGGCGCGCCGGTACCGCCCCAAACCTCCGTGCCCGCACTCGTGGCACTGGTGCTCGTAGTTGGCGCACTCACGCTAGGTGCGTCCGGGGTCACTGCTGACACCCCCGCGGTCAGCGCAGACACCCCCACGGTCGGCGCACTCGTGCTCGCCATCTCCGCCGTGCTCGACACCGGCTGAGGGCGACTCCCCTCAGCTAGTGGTGCACTGGCAGGCTGCGCGATCCCAGCCGGCACAGCGCTCTTCCCTTCGGCCTCGTCCGCCATGTCGAGGTCATCGTCCGACAGGTCGAGGAACTGTCGGACTTCCTCTGCCGTCGCGCCACGGCTCGTGCTGCCCGTGGTGCTACTCGCCCCGGCGCCGCCGTCGCCCTGTTGGTCAGCGTCCTCCACGCTGCGCAACTGGCGGTATTCCTCGGCGGTCAGCCGAGGGCCGTAGCGTTCCTTCACAGGCACTTGCGGTTCGTCCGCCGCAAGCGCCTTTGCAGTCTCTTGCGCGATGTCCTGCATCCGCCCAGTGGACACGTTCTTGCTGGCGCTCATTTTGTGAAATGATCGTGCTGGGCAATACCTCGCAGCCTTCACGTGGCAGTTGGCCCGTGATGTGGCAGTTGGCCCGTGATGTGGCAGTTGGCTTGTTTCCAAGAACGGGCGGATCCTCCCCGTTCTCTGGATCGCCATCAACAAGAGGCTACCTACAAGAGGCCTCTGCTCAGAGGTCACAAAGCTCGAAGTCTCTGGCCCATCATTCACTCTACATCCCCTGGGTGTGGAGTGTCTTGAGGGGGGGGGGGATAGTTGTAACGAGGCCTGCTCCCGTTACACGCGGACAACAATCAGTCAACATTGTTGTCCTTTCCATAAGACAGTACATTTCATTGTGCCTCCCTCAAATGTACTGAGGGAGTGCTTTGCATATTTTAGCCAATCAGGGATAACTAGGAGAAACTGACTCCCTTAAGCCTGCGGGAGCCAGCGCTCACACTCACATAGGAAAAACCCCTCATTAGTACTATGTGTATCGGCACATAGGTAGTAATTAGGCATAAATATAATCACTTTTAAATCTGCGCTTAAGCCCTCAAGTCTCCCGTCTTGAGACCTTCCAGGAGACGTGAACGGCACTCCGTTGACGCCAACGCTTCCTCACACGCGCATATGTGTAAGCCGTATGACGGGTGCGCAAAGCCCCGTTACATGAAGTAAGGCATAATCGAATGACGCGCTAGCGTTTTGCCACTCTCTCCTTCAGTACAAACCAAATGCATCCCAAATTTGTCTAGCACCTTCGTAATTACACAACCAGACAGACTAGCCGCTATAGCAGCGTTGAAATACTCTAGACATACCTCCTCTACCTCTAGAAAGCCCATACATGCATTGATTGCCGTCGCACGAGCCCGCTGGGTATTTGCAGGCACCAAAGAGTTGACACCCATCTTGGAAATGCAAATGCAGAATGAGAATTATGTTTGGCATGGCGTGAAATGGATCATTTCACGTCACAGGCACCTGAGTGTGATGGCGACAATCGCAACAACGCAACTATGTCGGATTTGAATGGCTATCCTAGTAATATGTGAATCATTTGATTTCAGTATTGTGGCATCACATATTCTACCTGTACCTCCAACATAATATGTCGGAAGTCAGTCGGAAGCAGCATGTGCGTACCCGTATCTGCTGTGATTGTTTTAACTGGCTGAAATTTGATCTATCCGTACAATCGATTGGATATTTTTACAATGATGATTTGATTGGGCAACATAGACCATAGTCAATTCAAAAGTTGTCGGAGAGTTCACTATACTCTAGGGTTTAGGGTTTAGGGTTTAGGGTTTAGGGTTTAGTCCTAGTAGGATGTCTCGAGAAACAGCCTGTTTGCGTGTTGTCTCTGCAGGTTGATGCAGGTATAGAAACCTGAAGATTCGTGCAGGTTTGAAAACGTTAAATAACCGAACATGATGACTGTAGTTGTAATTTCCCCATAAATTTATTATGTGGGCCACTTAGTACAGTATTTGCTGGCTTTCGTATTAGCCGGGCTGGGTCGACATTTGACAGGTCGTAATACCCGTGAGCCTGCAATTTGTAGGCTGCAAAGAAGATAGCCATGCATTTCGAAAGGCAGCCTGTTCTTCACTTCTCGACGCACGTTGCGAGTACCAGGTAGAAAGCTGTCTGGTGCAACATTTTGACGTCGCGTCGAGAGCTTAACATTCGTGCTGCATTAAACAGCGAATTGGTCATCTGTTAGCGCCCCCCCCCCCAGCCATATCCAGACAGGATACGCTGTCTACGCTTCGGGCGCGTGTACTGGGCACGATGGATGACCTTCTCTGCAACGAAGGCAGCGTATTGTCGCCGACGCGAGTGGCAGACAGTAGCGCGGAATCTCTTACGACATTAGTAGAATCTACCGTAGCACCTTTGGCGACGGTTGGAGAGGGACCAGGTGCAATGGAGGAATTGCGTAATGATCGTGTCGGCGTTATTCGGCTACTGGTGAAGCGGGAGTCGCGATATTGTGGCCGCAACCCGCAGTATCTGACGGATGTTCAGCGTCATGGCATGGAGGCTGCGTGGCGTCGAAAGATTTGTCGGTGGATGTTTGAGGTGAGATTGTTGCGCGCTCTAGCGAATCCAGGATGCTCGTGTAGAGGCATCTAATGCGGAGCGTTGTGTATGCTTTCTTTTGGTTACCGTCAGATGGCGAAGGCGTTTGAACTCACCAAGGACACCGTCGGCTGCGCAGTGTACATTGTGGACTATTACCTGTCGACTACTTCGGCGGATAAGATCATGCTTCAACTGGTATCGATGACCGCTATGTACATTTCCTCTAAGATGCATGAGCATCACCCAATTTCCATGGTACGCATGCTTCAATTTCAATTCTTTTTGCCAACTTTATCAGAGTACTAACCCGACCGGTTCAATTGGCTTATTGTTTGTGGGCTATTGGGGAAATAGGAGGAGATAGACATGCTCTGCCAGCGCAAGTTCAAACGAGGTGATATCCGTCACATGGAGTCGCAGTTACTGGAGCTTCTGAACTGGCGACTGAGCCCACCAGTGAGCTTCACATTTGCCCGCGATTTCATACAAATTCTCAATGTGAGCGCGGCGTGTAAATCAGAGCTAGAAGATAGCGCGATGGAACTTCTTCAGAAGGCTACTGAAGGTATGGTGGCAACCTGCATTTGTCGTAGTGGCGAATCATGGAGGTCCTAATGCGCATACTTTTGACGGCTTGTTTAGATTTTAGCTCCGTGCGCTTCCAGAGCTCCAGTGTAGGAATGGCTGCAGTACAAATTGTCTGCAGTGCACGGAAGTTACGACCAGCTACTGTGGTGCAGGATGCTCTGCATTGTTTGGATGTGACTGGGGATGATTTCATTGATTGTTTTCGCTGGCTCAGGGATTTGCGGTGCAACACAAATGGTCAACTTCGCTTTGTGAGTGTGGAAGTAAACAAGTCGGCCAGCCGATCCATCAGTCCAACTTCCGTCGAGGAGTCGGGAACATTAAGCCAGGTGCATGGCGAAGTGGCGGGTAAAGCGCCCGACAATGATGACCAGATCTCTGACAAAGTACAAACTGCAAGTTCTGCTGTTTGCGGCGACAGCCAGGTCTCCGGCAAGCCACGACCCCCAACTTCTGCAAGTTGTTCCGAGGAAACCGCACTGAAACGTGCTCGCCATAACTCGCGTTGATACAATCACGGACAGTTGAATCGAAGGACCAAGCTGTGTGGACCTTCCGCTTGGTGATGACGCTGCATGGTGTGGAGAAAAGTGTACTACTTGCTGTTTATGTATCTATACTAGCAGAAAACTGATACTACAAGTTAAATCCTGGGTTGCCCTGGACAACCTTTGCTTTTCGTTCATCCAAGAATCGCAGCTTGGAGGGAGGAGGACAACGCAGTGACAAACAAACGAGTCATCATCGAACCAGTTAAACAATTTAGAAAAGGGATCATTTGCCATACTGTATTATATCGTTGATCACAAATCCATTGGCATGAGTAGTAAGCCACCAGATCACCTTCTACAGGAGATCGTAAAGATCACTCATGAGTCATGGGTCATCCATTCATCACGTTACTTGAACGCATTTCATTGGCGTGCTGTCTTGGAGCCCCAGCGGAGCAGAAACACTGTTCGTTGGAACAGTAAATCAGTCGCCAATTGAGTTATGTGGTCTGGAAAGTCGTTGCTGCACGATCCCTGCTGTACGAGTCATGAGGCGTAAACCGGGATCGTGGCAAGGGGCCAGAACGTGAGGGGGGAATCCACTGTATTGGATACATCGGCACTCAAGTTGTAATTCTCGCTGTGAAAACTTCAGAAGCGCATGCGGATAAATGCTCCATACTTCGACTGGCACAGTCGCATTGCCACACCCAGCTATAGCGCTTGTCGTAGCCCCCACATCACCCGGAGGTTCGCACACAGTGACACCGTATATCGTCCACTTGAACGCTGACCACCCACTGCGTGCGTGCGGATCAATACTATTGAAAGGAGGAAGATGCTCAATGCTCAAGGTACCCGCACGAATTAGGCGCAAGGAGCTTGGGCTGCTCTGAGGCTCACAGTGTGAGCATCTTTCTCCCTCTGGTTTGCGAAGGAAATCGGGTTTTGACCAATTACGTCGCATGCGTGTATTCGCCTGCTCGTCTGTTGATGCTTCAAGCAGGGCTAGGTGATGGCCATAAACTCATGCCCAGCAAATTTTGTCTAAAACTTTGCAACAACCTTTATCGTTTGCAGTTTTATGTGCGGAATAAAACTCCAGAAGATTGCCTCTTGTTGCAGAAGTTGACCATTGTGCTACGTAAAAGGTATTGCGGCGTGAGTACTTTACTGAATTAACAAGTTCATTGCATGAGGTTGTCGTAAAATTAACTTGGATTCCAGCTCTAGCTTGCAGTTCGGGACTGCATATTTGGGTAAACTCAGTATATATGTGATATACAAGGTAGTTGTAATTTTTGCGACTATGCATTTTGAGCAGTCCACCAGTGTAGCTGTCAAGGTGTGGATTTTCGCGGGTTTTATGCTTATGCGCTGCTGGTCCTGTTGGTGTGTTGTTGTGTGGGTGGCGTCTGGCGTGGCGTCGGTGTTTGTGCAGGGAGAAGGAACTGCCCTCTCTTTGGGTGAGAAACGGAAAACTGAAAAGAAGCAAACCCTGGGTTGGGTGTGTGAGGGAGTGATTCCATTCGCTTCTGCTTTTCCCTCGGCCGTGGACCCGCACTGAAGGCCCACAACTGGGAGCCTCTCTTGCTGTTGTGGCCGTGACTCGCCCCCCCTTTCGTGCGCCAGCCACAACCAGCCACTAGCGATCCACCCGCCAACCCCACGAGCGATTGTGTATCAGCGCCAACACGCCGCCTCCGCGCTCCAGCCTGCGCTGACTCCATCCATCCATCCATCCACCGTCCACGGGTGCATCCCCTGCGTACGCTGGCCACCACGACCGTACCGGTACGTTCACCTACTGTACCCTGGCCAGAGAAATTGAGAATGAGGGACTGGGCCGGCGACATGTGCGTGCGCGCCACTCACCGTGTCTTCCAGTAGAGCGGTCCTTGTCTCCTTGCAGCTTCTAGCTTCTCTCTCGAGCACCACCACTTTGCTTCTCGCTTGTCCACGTGGCCGATCCCTTTGCTTGGCGTTCCTTTGCTCACTTACTTGTACGCGTCGTGTTGCAGTGCGAACGCTACCACGACAGAGAGAGACTCCGACGACTGCACGCAAGATGCTCGATAACGAAGTGGCCGAGACCCTCATGAGCCTCTCGGCTCCTGACGAGCACAAGTTCTCGTCCCCGCTGTACGCAAAAGACGGACTCCCGTGGCATCAGAACAAGAAGCGGTCCTTCCGATCTTTCAACCTGTCCCCATCTGGAGGCATTGCCAGTTCGCTCCCCACGTCGTCTTTCATGCACCACTATGCCAGTAGCGGTCAGTATATTCACGGCAGCCTCCCGTCGATGCCGCCTCTTACATCCATGATCCCGGACAAGCGGATGCGCGACAACCACGATGACGACGATGATGATGACGACGACGACGACAGCGATGTCGAGATGACCAACGATTCCGATGATTCCGATGATCGTGACGCCTGGCGCTCGCATCGCTCTCCATTTGACGGCCTCGTGGCGGCTGCGCATGATCAAGCCGTGAGGGCTGGTCAGGGAGACACGGATGGTTTTTTGGCACCGGCCTCTCGTCCGATTTCCATCCCGAGCAAGCGGGGCATGGGTGGTCGGAGCGGCCTGGACCATGGGCTGCCCACGCCACCTCGCCGCACGGATCACGGCAAGATCCACAAATGGAGCCTGTCAAGAGTGAAGCAGGATGCGTCGTACATTGGTCGAGACTGCAGCCCGACGGGGGTGGAGGAAGACCGCGCGTGGTTTGATTCGTTCCAGCAAACGGACGAGTACCGCCAGCGCGCCCGCTTGGCGTCTGTGTGCTCTTCGGAGGGGAGTGACTACGGTGGGCTTGGGCGGAAGCATTTGGAGGAGTTCATCCGAATGGAAATTTCGGCCGCCAACGAGAACGAAGCGCCGAACCACCCGATGGATATGCACGTCCAACACGACGGAGAGGTCAAGTACATTGGCAGCTATTCCCCCGAGGCGCGGCGGAAACGCATTGACCGCTTCTTAGAAAAGCGAAAACGACGCGTGTGGTCCAAGAAGGTGGACTATGACGTGCGGAAGAACTTTGCCAACTCGCGCTTGCGGGTTAAGGGGCGCTTCGTCAAGAAGGAGGACGAAGAGTTGCTGTGTGAATTGATGAGCATGACATAAAGTGCCGTCATCCGCCCGTGCCGATTGGAAGGCACTTGGATTTGGTGGAGGAAGCACGACGGAGGGTGGCCTGATGAAAAGGAAGGTGAGATAGGTGATGAAGGGGATGCCGAGCACAGCGACCAGCAACCCCATGCACACCCATCTTCGTGTTGAGTTTGTTTTGGTCGATGTTTGACAGTTCTAGGACAAGTAGATTTGCGGGGCCTGTTGAGGGTTTTGCCGACATTGCAGGTGACACTGCAACACGTGCCGCGCAAAATGTGGAGTGTAGAGTAGAGAATACATACACCACGAATACAGAGAAAAGCTTTTGGAGGACTTGGAGAGTGTTGGCGCGGATATCGCAGTAGTGGACCAGTTGGGTGAGGAAGTGGGGATCGTTGTGTAGGTCAAGATTACTATGGGGGCACGTCTGCGGGCTAGGACAAGTAGATTTGCGGGGCCTGTTGAGGGTGATGGTGGTCGTGGCCATGCCTGTCTTGCTGAACACAGCGCTTGGCAATTCTCTGTCGCTCACCCAGTCGTTGCGTGAGTCACACGATCCCCATACCCGTACAACCTTGACACATCATTATCCGGATGCATGGAAGCGAGCCATCATACTATACATCCATCCGGATATTGCAGCATGGACTCCTCCCCCTGCTCCCTACGAAGCTCATTTATCAACACCAACACGCAGCCATGAGATGGTTCCAATGCCCAGCAGGCCCGTGGCTGGTGAGCGCGCTGGTGGCCATGGCCTGGATCTGCTCCAATGCAGAGCACACCGAAGAACTTCGGCTCCGACCCCTGCCCCACACCGAAAAGCTGCTGGCGCATTTCCACTTCGCCACAGAAGAGAGCGGAGAGACCAAGCCGTCGCTCTATCCAAGTGTGCTCCGACAGATTTTGATCAAGTACGATGTTGCGTCGGTGCATCTTTCGTTTGCCGTGGGAAGATACACGGATGCTCGCTACGGACCCGCGCGCATGAACGATGATGAGACCCCCAATGATTATGTACAAGCGCCGTTTGGTGCACGACTGCAAGTGGAGTTTGATGGCAACGCATCGGCACAGCACGCCATGGAGCGGTGGAAGGGCGTCACCTCAGAACTGGGTGGCATTTTCTCAGCATCTCTGAATCAGATGACCGAGACCACGGTGGTCGCTCAACTGGGAGGCTCCTCCACTACAAACCTGGGGCGATACACGGATTCCAACTCGCCTAGCCTGGTGGGGCAGTTCCTCCAGGCCTCACTCGCCCGCGAAGAGCTGTGCACGGAGAACTTGACCCCATGGCTCAAGATGTTGCCGTGTCGATCGCATGCCGGTCTCGGCACGCTCATCGACCCGATTAAGGTGTTATCCGGGGAGTACCTTGCAGTCTCTATCTATGCCGCGCATAGCCAGACAAGAGGCTCGTGGAGTTTCCATCAGCACTTGACGACGGTTCAGGATGCGACTCAGTTGCGTGGTGCAGACTCAAGCCTAGGATCTGTATTCTTTGAAGGTGCCTCTGCCGTACAGACGACGTTATCCGCGTGCCCATTGGCGGCGAAGAGTTTGATCGTTACGGAGTCAACCACCGGTCCTAGCGACGATCACGTCAGTGGGGGGCATGGGCCAACTATTGACCTCATGTCCGCTCCATCAAATACTGTGAGCCTTTCAGATCCATGGATCAAGAAATTCTCCAGCATTAGCGCCCAACCTACTGGTGATGTGGTGAGTGTGCATCGCTTTTTGACTGGATATGGTCAGGTGCACGGAGGGATTGCAGTGCGGCTTGAAAACAATCACCCTCGTTGCGGCATGCTCGTTAACTACCACGATGTCACTCCGTGGTATCTGCGTCTCTACTTTCATACGTTCAAGGCACGCGTTGATGTGGGAGCGGGGGCAATTGGGGCTGAAACAAGAACGAGCGATGCGTCGGTGACGAATTTGAAGTTCGAGCCAGCGGAACTGCGTGGTCACCCGAACCAACTTCATGTCGAAGTGGTGCTTCCTCCGCGCTCGAGTGTGGTGATGTCGGTGCAATTCGACAAGGCGTTCATCCGTTTGTCTGAACACCCTCCGGATGCTAATCGTGGATTCGACATTGCCCCAGGTGTCGCGACCTATGTTCCAGAACCTGGATGTTCGATGCAGAGCGATTTCTCCCGTGTGCATTTCACCGAGCCACTCGTGGTAGCGCTGCCCACGCCTGATTTCAGCATGCCGTACAATGTCATCACGCTCACGTCCACGGTCGTGGCCTTTTTCGTTGGTCGAATGCTTAATACACTTCTCCGTAAGGCACCCCGGATTCAGCGCATGCTAGCCACAGAGAAGAAGACGGCATCGGGCTGAAAGGGAAGGGTGTGCTGGTTGCGCGGGCAAATCTGCGAAAGCCACATTTACATTAGATTAAGGAAGGAGAGACTTGAGTGCCTGCATGTTGAACTCTTTTGGGATAATGGTTGATTTGACTCATCAATCCATTGTCGTCCCTTCGTCTATATTACCAAGTGCCTCGATTGGTTCATTCGAAATCGACCCACGTGGGTACACGTTTCATCCAAGATATGAACAAAGAGCTTCACAACAGAGAAGAGAGAGAGAACGAAGGAGAGCTTCTGCAGGAGATAGCCCTCGGAAGTTGCGATGCACTCTGGTACTCTCCCTCCCAGCAGTCTACACTCTGCTGGTGACCTCTTGCTTTTCTCATGAGCCCACACGTTCTATACCGCGCGTGCGCTGTCGCGGTCCTTCTCGCGGTGACCGAGCCACGCAGCGCGAAGGCTCAAGTGGATGCGGGGGAGATTCGCCCTGACATGAGCTCATCCGCACCAATCCTCGAGTATTCGCCCACGCTATGCGATTCCGGCACGTTTGGTGAGGATTACGGCGTGGACCAGGCATGTTTCTATGAACACGAGAACTACCAAGGCGGGTGCGTGTGCGTGGGCGCTGAGCGCACGGAGGAGGTGGTGGGCGCGTTTCGCCTGCCGTCATCGGAGGTGGGCAGCGTGCGCGTGGCGGCTCAACTCGCGGTGAACGTTGTGATCGACGACTTCAAGCACGAGATCCAAAGTCACGTGGAAGACTCCCCTCTGAGTGCGCCGTGCAACTACTTCGTGGTGGCTGCACGTGACTCGGTCTGCGTGTTCCCCGACCTCAACTTTTTCGGCGACAAGACGTGCGCAACAGTCAGTGAGAGCGATGACAAGTTCCTTACCATCACGCCAAAGTTCCAAAGCCTCATGTTTGTCCCGGAGGCTAATCCAAGCATCAAGGCAGAGATCCGGGAGGGCGCCTTTGTTTGGAACTCGGCCAATTTCCCAACCGAGATGGAGAATGGAGGGACGCCGTCCTACAATGGCTCCGAGTCGTTCAACTTCTCTGAACTGGACAAGCTCGTGGCCAAGAACGCACCGTACACCAAGCTTCGAGTCACACCACTTTATTAATAGTAATCGTTGTGCGTAGGAGCACTTGATTGCTACGCATTGCTTTGAACGTTGAAAATAATGGATATATACCTCCATTCGGAAAGTGACAATTTGAATCGCGTTTGAAAAAAAATATGGATTCACGATTTAAATGGACGCAGGAATTGTGACCACAACTGTGGATTCTAGAAAATGTGGCGGGCACACTTGTGGTTCCCACCCAATGCACATTGTCGATATTTGCGCTTGGAAAATCACACCATGTCGGGCAGTTGCGACGGCGTCCTAGCTACCTAAGCACACCATTAGCCTCGTTATATCACGTTTTCATCGCTGCACGCGAGTTGACGTCCTTACGCGACACTTCCACTTGACGGGCGAACGCCCGTGCGGCGCTCTTCTTCAAGAGCTCGTACGAGATTCTTCTCAGAGAAGTAATAACCGCCAATCAGGCAACAGTACGCCCAGAGGCTCCAGAAGAGGACGACGCGGAAACCAATGCGATACGTGCAGGCGTCATCGCACGCGTCAGCGCCGTCACTACTGCGACGGTTGCGCACGATGAAGTTCATGACGAGCCCCGGAATGTAGTTGGACGCAGCATAGCCGAGCAGGTTGTAGCTCGTGTAGGCCACCGACGACGCGAGCGGACGAAGGTGGCGCGGTGCCGAAGAGATCACAATCCCGGAGCACGCTGGCAACAGGCAGCCACCACCAAAGAGCATGAGCCAGAGGAAGAACGCGATGAAGATCGTGCTGTGCACAAAAGTCACGGGGATCGACGCCAAACAGCCCACAAGACCCGTGACCAAGCAGACTCGCAACGCCTTGGCTTGCTGATGCGGCCCCGCATACCCGCCAAACTGATCAATGAGCCAACCACCGAAAAAGACCCCCAGGATGGGACCCGTGCCGCTTACGAGCAGGTATGAGAGATGGATCTCGTACAACGAGTCGTTGGTGTTGGTCGAGAGATAAAGTGTGGTCCAGAATTGCACACCGGCGACCACAAAGAAGAGCGCTGACAACCCCAGCACGATGCACACGAATACTCGCTGCTGGAAAAGCTCTAGGAGGCCCTCCCACATATCTGCTTCTTGTCGAACGTACAGACGACGGCGCGAAGACGGGCTGGCGTCCACCGGGCTCGTGAAGTCGGTGAGGCGAGTTGTCTCACCCGGAGTTGCCAAGGGCTGCAACTCTTGGCTGTCACTTCCAACGGCGCTGGAGGACTCGCCATCATCACTTCCTGTGGCGATGATCACCATGGATCGACTGGTGGTACGGATAATAATATGCGCGCGCGGCACGAAGAAGATGAGAATTGAAAGCGGCAAAACCAAGAAGAATTGCATGAGGAACGGCCAACGCCAGCAGAAGATACCATGACAAGTGCTGGAACTCTCGGTCGCCACATCACCCAAAAAGCTGTTGCTCACGGTCTGAAGCTCATTTGTGAATGAAGACACGGTCGTGGTACTGTTGAAGACTTGAAAGCTGTCCGTCAGCACCGATGGCACGGTCCCTTCCGCAGCCGGCGAGGAAGCTGCCGCCCACAGAGTCACAGATCCAGCGAAATATCCAAGCGTGATCCCAACCGGCACGGACGCCTGAAGGAAGCTCATCCATGTGCCTCTCTTGGCTTTGGGCGCGTACTCATGAACCCACAGCGGGGCGTAGACACAGAGAAAGGCTTGCGTCAGGCCAATCATGGCTCGGAGCGAAATGAGCAAAGGCTTGGAATACCATCGAAGAGTCGGAGCCAGCGCAAAGCACAATAGAGCTGCGTTGTTGGCAACAAGCGAGATGCCCAATACTTTGCGCGGGCAAAAACGCCGGAACAGCGTGCTGCACCAAGGAGATGCAAACGAAATGGACATATACACCACAGCGCCGAGAAGTCCCTGCTCCTCCGGGTTGAGATGAAACGTGTGCGTGAACTGTACCAAGAGAGACGGCACAGCACCGGCTTCTAAATACATCCACACTTGAGTGATGATGAGGTACTTGAACAGGTAGTCGGTCACGGCGGGGAGGCGAGGAGACGGAGGTGCGGGCTCTGTGGGCGTTCGGGGAGCGATTCCGTTCACTGTCCCATGGTCCGCGGCCCCGTATGACACAGAGGGCTCCTTGCCCATGGCGTTTGTACTGAATACACTTCCAGCAGAGATGGTGATTGCGGTGCTTGCACGTGAGTGCGTCGTTGGGGAGCGCGGCTTGAGTAACGTTGGCGCAGGCGATTGCTGGATGAGTGCGATGACACTCCTCGGGGGTGACCGTCAGTCAGTCTTCACATCTGAGTTTTTGATTCGCAATCTGAGTCGGAGCTAATACCACCATTTGTGTTCACACATTAATTTAGAGATTTGTCACGGTGGAAAAGTCAGAGCAGCTCCTCATGTTCCCTAATATAAAGTGTTACACGTTAAAACCCTCTATTGTGATGTGGTGCATTTTCCATTACGAAGCCATTCATTCATTTATCCATCCACCAGAACCACATTGCCACTCACAGTGCATGGAGCATGCCAGTGGCATACTCCATGCCCTCTCTATTGCAGAACTGAGACGATGTAAGTTAAATGTAATCCTAAGCTCACATAAGCTGGCTGTCCAAGCGGCTTTCTATAGTGACTTCTGGCTGGAAAGAATAGGACACGCGCCTTCTGCTGATGACACAAATGCCCCTACTATTCGGGGATCGTTGCGCGTAAATGTGGCTGTCGATCCGACTCCACAAGTGCCCCTTTCTCTCTCTATGTAAGACTGATCTCCGGCATGAGTGCTGTTGCATACGAGTAATGGCGATATTGAAGTCGGGAAAGATTGGAGACAGGTGGAGGTACCCCCGCATTCAGAAATTGTCCTGATAGTGTTCAACACACTAGACGCCTAGATTCCAAGCGTGCCTATCCAAAATCGACTGTTCAGGCTACATCAGACCGAATACAGACATCAAGCCGATCAATGAATACGCTCGAGGCTATCGCGGTCGCTACTATCGTCGTGCTGAGCATATCAATGACACACGCTCAAAATGCAACCCCCGTTTACACCCTTGGCGTGCCGACGGTCTTTGGTTCGGGGTGTTTGCTGGGTTCGGTGGTAGTGATGCCGTCGTTGGATGCGCAAAGCATATCTATCTTGCTCTCAGATTACGGAGCAACGACAACAGGGCACCAGAGACGCGTGCGCAAAACCTGTGATTTTGTCATCCCTGTGGATGCTCGTCCGGGCTTTGCTGTCGGGTTTTTTCAGGCCGATTTCCGCGGATATGTCTACGTACCGAACGATCCGAGTGCAAAAGCCACACTCACGAACGAGTACTTCTTCCCAGGGCAACCAAGCCTGAAGGTCAAGAAAGAGTACCCGTCGGGCACAGACGAAGACATCTTCGATTCACAGTCGATCGATTTTGAGTCTGTAATATGGTCTCCGTGCGGAGGGAGCACCAACTTTCGCCTTAACAGCAATGTCCTAGCGGTCAAGCCGTCTGGGTTGGATGACGACACTATGATCCTGATTGACTCGATGGATGCGATTCTCAGTGGAGAAATTCAAGTGTACGTGACAACGCTGCAATGTAATGAAACGGTGTCGATCGGAGCAGGGATACCGTAGTGGTCTGTACGTTTGGCCAAGATGTAAATGCCGTACATTCTCTAGATTATATGGATCCGTTCATAAGCTTTCGACAATTTTCAATTTGCTTCTTCGGCTGTGACGTTTGCTCGCTTGTTTGTGAAACTGGACCCGCTGCGCTGTAGCCGCAGCAGCTCTCGCTGTCGCTTGTGCTCGATCCATTCCGCGTGTTCTGCCAAATCTGTCTCTGAATCGCAATCTTCTACACCTGGCTCGGAAGCACTTGGATCTTGTACGAGACCACTGAGGTAGAATGCCATCATGCGATCATCGCTAACCCCCTCCCCTGCAGTTTTGGCCTCGGAATGAAGTCCTTTGGTGGTCGACATGCCTGTACTTGGACAATTGGAGTGAGCAGAGGACTTGCTTGCAGGGATGCAAATGCGGAAATGGCGATGGCGATGATGAGGACTGAGCCGAGTTCTGGTGGAGTGGTGGGATCGGATCCTCATTCGTGACCATGTCTCGCAGCTGCCCCATCATAAGTCAGCGCCCGTCGCACGTCGCACGTCACCCCTCACCCTGCCACACGCAACTCCTCCTCCTGAGACCTGACTTGACAGCTCAAGATCCGGTGTGTTGTCGAATACCAGGTGTTACGAACCGATACAAGCTGAGCCACAAGCTGGACATACTGTACGCCATATATTCGTACAGTACCCGATTATATAACACATGCAAGCCAATCGTACCGAATACTACACATAGAGGGCGCTGTATTGATCGTCCACGACGAGAGGTGCGGCGTTGGTCAATGCAGGGTGCGACGATGTAGCGTGGGCGCCATTGCGACCTTCCTTTTCCACTCTTTTCTGGATGGTGTGCAAGAGATCGCGCGCGTCTTTACTGAGGTCGTGGTTCTGCGTGATTGCGGTGGACGCGGCAGTCCCTGTCGTAAAAGACCGATTCGCCAGATCCAGATTCACCACCAGCGGTTGTTGACCGCGTCTTTCCCCGGTCCGCGAGCTTTCCACTTGATCGTAAAAGAATTCCTCGGTATCCACTACGGTCGTTCGTTCGACACTGTTCTCATCATAGTCCACCAGGCGCTTCATGTGCTCTTGCGCGGCAGGATCCATCTCCTGGTGGTCGAGCTCCTCGTAGCGCAGCTCCGCTTCACAAAATGCGCATTGACGAGAACCATTGAACTCGATCCGCCCACACTCGAGGCAATTGATGATTCGCGAATGCAGCACTTTCGACGCTTTCTTGTTCTTGAGCTTGCCTTGCTTGATGCGAGAGTTCGGCGTTGTCGGCTTCGGTACCAGCGGAGCGCCCTGTTGTTTTGCCTCCCGCTTGTTGCTGCTGATGGGTTTCACAGGCGGCTTGACGGGCTTGAACAGCCGAGCGCTGATAGTTTGGGCGCGCGAGGATGGGATGCCGAGGAGCTCCGTGAGGTAGGACTCCACCTCCGACTTCGCCTGGAAGGATGTGAGGATATACGAGAGGATGTCGTCCACCTCAGGGAACCCCAAGACGCCCACGAGCTCCGTCTTCAGCCAGGCATTGGTGTCGTTGTCCACGTTCATCTTCAGTCGTTTGCACCCTTGTCGAAAGCGACCAAAGACCCAGAGTGACCCCACTCCACTCCGTTCGGAAGACAGAAACGTGAGTGATGGTCGCTTGCAACGTGCTATCTACCTGTATAAAGCGATATGGGTGTGCTTTCGTCTTCCTCCTTTGTGATGAGTGTGGAGCTATAGCAACCTTGCACCACGCCCTACGCCCTGGACCGCGTTCTCCATCCCCCGTCTATACATCCTCTTGCTGCTCCCTCTCGATCAGTCTGTCGTGGCAACCAGGCAGACCATTGGCTCTTCGCCTCCTGGATTGGTACTGGACTCGTTCGAGGTGCTGCGAGGTGTCCATCAAGTGATTGGTTTCCTGGACGGCATCTTCCTCCATCATTCGGTCTCTTCCTAGTGCAGTCATTTTCCAGGCCATTCGCACACATGCAGGAAGGACTGCAGCGCACCTAAGAGTCCGCGCGATATTGATCGTCAAAAGAGTCAAATTGAAGGAGCGCTCGTGTGGTTTGGTCGGGATCTTTCCAGATTCTGAAGGGTCACACTCGCACTCACTGAGCACCACCAGGTGCTGTTCCACCAAGGCTGACTGCCAAACTACAGGTAGGGTCAAAGATCCACGCCAGTGATTCGGCTTGCGAGCAGCCCCCGCCCCGAGTCACTCCTGCATTTCCGCATTGGACCCTCGAAGTGGAAGACACAGGCAAGCAGCAAGTATGTCGGCCTTCTTCAACCAGGCATTGTTGCATCGTCTCGGCGCCATGATGCGCGGTGAGACCACGGAGCCCGAAACGGAGGAAGCCCGGGAAATGCGCTTGCACAGGAAATCCAAAGCCGAGCTGGTGGCCAAGAGCCAGCGGGGGGTCATCCTGGAAGACCTCGAACATTCGGTCCATGCGCTCCAGCTCTTCCTGGAATCTAAAGATCAGATCTCCCATGGCAAGTATCGCCGATTATCTCGCTCTCGTTCGAGCGAAGGCAGCCAGGGTACGGACAAGAACGAGGTGGTTCACGCAGAGGATAGAGATGAGCGAATGGCGCGCGCTAACTCATGCGGGGGAGGCCTCATGATGGAGAGCACAGACGAGCAAAAGCAGCTATTGCTCACCGACGAGATCGCCGTGGTCAATATGGTCTGCACGGCGCTCTACCGCTGTGCCGCGCACGGACTGCGAGCCGTGGAGAGTAACGAGGAGGACACGGTCAAGTTCTTTGGTGTGGTCAAGTGGACTTGCACACGCGTCGGTGCTATCCGACAAAAACATCTCTTGGACGCCATGCAGCATGCAGGCAACGGCAAAAAGGTCTGTGAATTGGTGACCTCCAGCATGCAGCCTGATCTTCCGCGCCAAGTCCGTGGCTTCCTCGCTGCTGCTCGCGCAGCCGGTGGACTCACAAATGTGATCACGGATGAGGGGAAGGCGCGTGCATTCCTACGTCAGGCGCTAAATATGCACGTTCTAGCAGCGAGCATGAGTTTGATCCTCTCGGAGACCAACTTGGATCTACTGGCTTCTTACTACTCAGATCTTGCGCTGTTTCGTCAACGAGACGATGTCAAGATGTTTACTCACTTGATTGCAGGACTCGACGATCTATCTTTTGCATTCCTGATTGACGATTCCCGCCTGGATCAGTTGCCGGATGAGTTACCATTCTCGAAGCCGCCCCCGCGATTGAAGGCGCAGAAGATCCGCAAGAAGGCACCCAAGCTCATTGACCCTGAAGACATGGTTGGCGGTAGAGTAAGACTCTGTGAGGAGGACGAGGATACCAATCTGCTCGCAGATAAACTCGTCGCGCATCACCACCTTCGCAGTGCATTCAACTCACTCAAGGGAGGAAATCCGCTGTCCGACATTCTCAAGAAGGCGGCGCAAACGAAGCGACTGGAAGATGCTGGGGTCGCTGTGCTGCGCTTCCTTGAGCTGGGATACCCCGAGTATGATGTGTATGGCACACCACTACTGGATGTGCTCTGCAATCCATTTCTCAGTGGTATGGCTCGCTTTGAGACATCTCTGGGCATTCCTGACGTGGCCGAGGCGTGCATCTGCTACCTCTATGAACACCTGGACACGCCTGGGCTTTTGCAGGTGCACTTGCAGGCCGATCACGTCATGGAGCTTCGTGATACGGTGGAAGAGATGGGAGGATTTCACAAACGGATGACGGTGGACCCGCACGAAGTAACGGCCATCCTTTTTCAGTATCTTTGGGAGCTCCCTGACGCACTACTCACCGAAGAGCGACTCGATAACTTCTTGGCGTGTGGTGGCGGGGCTGGTAGTTCGCACAACGAAGATGGAATGGATCGTGAGGAGAAGAAGATTTTGCTGAAGGTCCTCGTGAACGATCTCCCGTGGTATTGTAAGCCCCTGGTGGAGCGCTTATGCGATCTCGTCATGACAGCACTCGAGCCATCTCATTCCTCCAAGAACGGACTCACGCTCTATTCCGTAGCCAACTCTTTTGCACCTCTACTCTTGCGCCGAGCGCACATTGAGCGGTTCCATGAGTACGAAGATGCAACGTACCGCAAATATCCGGTCGGGTTCAAGCACAGCAGCTCTGCGCGGTACCGCTTGTTGTCCAGCACTAGTGATGACTTGTTTCCCTACGCAAATGATGCTGAGCGCGCCAGGGGCGAGTCCCGTGCACTCCGTCATGCCACACGAGATGCTCAAGAGGGCGCTCGGGTCCTGACTCTGCTCTTTGAAGAACATGTTTTCATCCTGAGTGACTTCCGAAAGGAGGTGGCGCAACGCCGTGCGCATCTTCAAGCCAAGGTGCAGTTCATGGAGACAATCCGATTCAGGATGGAGGAACCTATCGACGTCCCAGGAAATGCTAGGCATGTAGCTCTCCTCAAGCGGCTTTGGGACTTGCTGATTCCGTCACCCGAAGAACAGGAAGGGGGTGGAGAAAGCATGATTACTGTCCAAGACCATAGCACTGGTAAGCAGGTTGTTGATACGAAGGCGTTGCTGGCCTCGAAGCGCTGGAAAATGAGTGGATTCCATACCGAAAACCCGCTGGGTGGGTTTCGTGGTGGGGGCGTACTTTCGCTAGAGTGCTTGATTTATTTGCTGGAACAGTACCCAGAGAAGGCACGAGCGATGATGACCCGCAATGCAGTGGCGGGTGGAAACCGATACCCATTCCCTGTGGCATCGATCAACGTAATGCGAATGATGATGAAGCTTTTGATGCTGGACGAGGCGCCCAATGTGTCGAGTAAGCTGGTTCTCCATTCGGCAGATCCGACCGCGCCACCCAGCAGTGTCGTCCTCAAGATGCGTGTAGCGGAACGCGTGAGCCGCACACCGTTCTGGCATGTGTTTGATGATAACGAGGCATTTTTCAAGCTACAGGCGATGGCATTCATGCTATTGGATCTGCATTGGCTGCATTCCGGGGCAACGCAGATGGGATTTCAGCCCGTACTGGATGCTACACGCCGGCAGGTGGGCTGGTTGCTCGAGCAGGCACCACAGTCCGTAGAAGATATGTGGAAGACATGGATGGAGGTACGTGAGCAGCACGCCACCAAATATGCCCCAATGTACCCAGCAACGACTCTTGCAGCAGAGACCACGGCGGCTGCGGTGATTTCAGCGTCCAATGAGAGTGATGCGCTAGTAGCCACCCTCCAGCGCAAACAGGAGGCGAGTATGGATCAAGAAGAGCGAGCCCCGAACAAGGGTATGGGTATGGCATCCACCACCATGCAAGAGCATCGAGTGCCTGAGAGGAACCAGGAGGAAGAATCAAGCAAACAGTTGCCAGTAGATACATCCATTTCAGATGATTCACCGAGCTCGACTCCTGTGGCCGCCCTTGCCTATTAAACAGTTAAACGGACGTGGAAGTTGCCGTATTCCTTACAATGCATCTTTGCATGCCGTACCTCTGTCGAATATCCATAGTTCATGACGACAGCAGGATTGGTTAGTAGGAGTGTAAGAAAGTCATCCACGTCCACATTCGAAACGATTGTGTTGTGTGTTAATCAATACGCATCCCCTACTCATGCGCATGCGTGTATTTATTACGCTGACGGCTGTTGAATCGTGACCGGCTCAGCGGTGAAGACGTGTTTCTCGCCAGTCAGACTCTTGGTCGTGTGCGGGGCCGCGTGGTAGATGGACCCGCCATCGCGCGACAGCTTACCCGAGTGATGTCGGTCGCAGCAGCCGCCCCCATTGCGAGCTTTCCAGAAGCACAGTATGGAATAGAGGTTCCATTTGGTGGGCACGTGGTCCACGGCGTAGCGGAAGGCGTCCTCGGCGTCTCCCTCCTGGAACGCGTAGTCACGCCACTCGTGCTTGCCCATGCGTGGGTTGTTGTCGTGCTCGCCAATCATGTGGTTGCACGTGTTAAGGAAGAGGTGCGGGCGGTCTCCCTCCAGGGTCCAGTCGGCCGCGGCCAGGTCCTGGCGGTAGTGGTGCATGAGCGAGAACCAGCAACACACGTTGCCCTTGTCCCCCTGTGCCCAGCGCTGCTGTCCGCCGTGGTCGAAGCTGAAGAGGCTCTCCCACGGAGTCGCGCTCGCTGGGTCCAAGTCCACGTTCCTGGAATCCATCAGCCGAAAAATCCCCCCCCCCACCACACACATACGCACAAGAGCAACACGCGTCAGAGAAAGCTGTCACCGGACAGACCGATCACGTCCGGCACAAATTGTATGCACGCCTCTCACTGCCCACGTACCGAAACTCAAGGTAGTTGATATCGGCTGTGCGCTTGTATGTTCGGCGATTGAACGTGCGGTACATGAGCGTGGCGAACATGTTCTCGCGGTTCTCGCAGATGCGGTTGTACGACGCCTCACCCGCAAATACGACGCAGAGCTTGCAGTCCAGGCGACCCGAGGTCTCCTGGCGCTCGAACTGAAAGAAGAGCTTGACGAGCGCATTGCCGTTGGCCACGTCCACCTCGGGCTGCACGAAGATGGGGAGACAGCGCCGCAGCCACGCCGTCTCCGTCACCGACGGGCCCGTGCGCGGCGCCAAGACCGAGATGGAGACCGAGGCCGACTCGACGGACGGCGCCGTGTCATCGCTCATCTGGACGTAGGCAAAGGCCGTATCTGCGCGCTTGCTAGTGCCCGTGGGGGTGGACGACCGGGAGGAGCTCACGGAGAGGTGGCTGCTCTGGTGGCTGGCGATGAACGCGGCAAGCGAGAGTCGCGAAATGGTCGCTTACCACACGGGGTCACGCGCGGGCAGGCGCAACTCTGCGTGACTCACCCCGTTCCAACCCACTGATACTGATGACACAATGATCGGCTGTTCTCTGTCGCCCCTCAACCCACCCAGTATTACGAGATACCGTACGGATTGCAGGCTGCGTTGGTTGACTGGGCGTATATATAGGACGGTGTGGCCTCTGCACTTCCGTGATGCCCAATGCCAACGGAATGCAGCCAGCCCCACACGCCCAGGAATGAGGCGCAAGGCAACGGATAGAATACGATGACCTGTGATCTGTCTGAGCCTGAGCTCTGGGCAAATGGAGAACCAAGTCTCCGCGTGGATGATCGCGCGGCTCTCCACAGCGGCAGCGACATCCCAGTCCCAGTCGGCGGAACTGAACAGATTTACTCCAGTACGCCGCACTAAAGCAGTACGCAGCGTATTGACCGTACGTATGGAAGGGGTGGCGCTTCGTGCCTTGTCCCGTGTAGGACGCGCCGGATGCAAAGTGACAGCACATACGCAAGGGACAGCGAGCGCCAACAACACGGATGGCACCATCATTCCCAGCAGTGATTGAAGTTGCTGAATTCACTCACATCCACATCCACCTACTAATACTGTATTGTACTCAGGGAGGCGCCTGCATCCCGTCCGGGAAGAGCGCATGGTCAACGTTGCCATGGCCAGTGGCGGGGCCATGCACCTCCTCGTCGAGGTGGCTCGTGTGGAAGCTCAGAACCACGAAGACCCAGCAGTGGATGAGCACTACGTAGAGCAGCAGCACCAGTCGGGCCAGCGGCGAACCGAGAAACACGCGCCCCAGGAAGAGCAACCAGCGGTCCATCGCGTCCACCGCCGTCACCACGCGCGTGCTCCGCTCCATCATGGGCGCGACGCGCGAAATCGCGCTCGACATGCGGTTGCGCAGGCCACTCTTGCGCCCCACGGTGGTGCCGCGGTCCATGTACAGCGGGATGGACAGATCCCCGTGGCTCTCCATCTGCGTGAGCTTCTCTTCAGCGTCCTTGCAACGGACTTGCGCATCTGAGAGGCGGACCTCAAACGTCGTCACTCGACTGCGAAGTGCGTCGATTGTTTCCTGCTTCTCCATGAGCCGATTCGTCAGCGCCTGGATGCGCGCCTCGCTCTCTGCCGACGCCGATGAACCGTATGCGCTCGCGGACTGACGCATCGACACCTGCAGCTCTTCGTTCGTCTGGGTGAGCTTGATGATGCGTTTGGATGCCTCGTCTTGTGCATTGGCAAGTGCGCTCTTGAGGCGCTTGACATCGTCTGACAGACTCAGGACTTCCTGGCGCTGGATCTCATTCTTACGAGTCTCGTCATGGAGAGTCTTCTTGGTCACCATCAACACCTGCTGCACGCGGCGGTGGTCCTCCTGCAGTTGCGTCAGTCCACTAGACTCCGCTGATGCCAGGGAACTCCCAGCAAGCGGTCGTTGGGCGGCTGAAGCGCCAAATTCCCGCGCAGAGTTTAGCTCACGCTCCAATCTGGCAACGCTGTTTGACAACTCGGCATTAGTTCTTTCCAGCTGCGCCTGGCGTGCGTACATCGCTGCTTTCGCGTCGGACGCCTCACGTTTGACGTTGTTCAGAGTTGTGAGCGCTTCCTGTAGTTCCATCCGCACGGCGTCGACAACCTGCTGTGATTCCTGTGTCGCAGATGTAGCATTCGTCCAAAGTGTATCCTTTGACTCTTCGGATCGCGCGATTTCTTGCTGCAGCTTCTCGACTTCGGTGGCATAGCGACTATCGGCTTGCTTCAGGACAATCAGCTCTTGCTTGAGCGTCTGGAGCTGGGAGTCCTTCAGTTCCAGCGTCTGTACAAAGTTCTTCTCATCTGAATCCTTGTCCACCCGCAGCTGCTGGATCTGCGCGTGCGCCTCCGCTAGTTTCTCTTTGCACTCTCGCTCCAGTGCGTCGATTTCTTCCTCGTATACGCTTACGCTTTGGTGGGACGCGCTTAGTTGTTTGTCCTTTGCGCGCAGTTCTGACTTCAACCGACCAATCTCCTTCCGTAGTAACTTGCCTTCCTCTGGGTCGAAGGGTAAGCCCGTAGTGGCCTCTCGATTGGCATGCCCACTACCAGAGTGCGGTGGAGTTTGTCGTGTTGCTCGTGAGGCTGAACCCGAGCCTGGTGGTGTGGACAATGATTCCTGTATATAATGCACGATGATGAACGTGAGAATATACTGCAGCCAGAACCCGAAAAGATGGTTATGCTTCGTACCTGAATCTGGTCAATGCCTGTGCCATGTGTGCTTGACGCTCCTTGAGACGGAGGACTCTTCACCACCACGACGCCGTCGCCGATACGGTCGCCAAGGGCAACGTCTGAAGGACTATCACCATTGTCAATCGTTTCAGGCTCTAGCATATGACCATCACTGTAGCTTTCTGCGCGCACAGATTCGGTTGCGATGGTGATGCCTTTTTTGAGCGAAGATAGGAGGCCCTCCCCTTCCTCGCTCTCGTCGTCGCTTGCTGTCGCTGCAACGGTTCGAACAAATAGATTAGATTGAGCACCCTTTGCAAGAGCATCTCCATGACAATGTGCGTGAGGACAAGTCTCACCTGAGAGCGTCAGCGCAGCCTGTTGATCGACGGATTCCAGGAGGCTACCTGCGAGCTGGAGAGAGCTGTTCACCCAATTCATTCTTCTCAATCTGCTTCGGCTAAAATGCTCAACATGAAAACAGGTTCAATAGTTTCGGTCGCAACGGAATCCACACCTGTTACAAACAGATTGAGCCCAAAACGCCACAATTTGCAACATCAGTGCATTTAGGGATAGCTGTATTATATTGTAGAATTTAGTTGAAATGACCGAACGGTTGTGGGCTCTGAAAGGGGTCCGAATTTGCATCAAATCAGGGTTATTTAACCAAGCAAATCAGGGTACCTTTCGGTCATTCACTGGTGAACGTGTGGCAGAAAAACCAATGTATGGAAGCGAGTTCAGGTGCTCTCGTAACGTTGGCCTCTACGTGACTTGTGAGTATCTCGAACGACGCGTTGATATCGTGCTCAAATGCCGGGTTCGCGTAGGAGACACTGGCGCGACTTGTCCGACTGATATCCCCCACCT
>JAADWT010000315.1:0-23910 GCA_023336285.1 Pythium grandisporangium
CCCCCCCCCCCCCCTCCATTCGGCATGTTAGCAATCCTTCATGTACAGTACCTACATCATCCTTATGTCGTACTCGACTCAGTATTCACACTGTGCAATTGACATGCTGTAATTAGGCGGATGGCCACGTTGAAGCCGCCACCACCACCTATAAGGGACCTGTCAAGCTGACAGGGTTATCCCTCTTTGAGGGCACCTTCATGGTCTTCGAAGGGATATCCCAGCCAACCGATCATCGTTGATCCTTACCCGTGCGTCAGTGTTTTTGGTCATTTCTCAATTGTCCCCATTGGTCCCATTCAAAAGCCAGCCATGGTTCAAGTCAAGGCCGTCCTGCACGCCATGCTAGTCGTGGGCGTGGCTCTGTTCAGCACCATACCCGAAGCCGACGCCGCAATCAAAGCCGTCTACTCCTATAAGGGGCGGTACGCGGGTAACGTGCGTGGTGGCTACGACAAGGTCGTCCAGCTCAACGGCTGTAAGAAGCAGCACGTGAATGTCAACAACCCCGTGGGTCCACTCAGTGAAGGCACGTCCATGGTGTTCCGTGGGCCCATGACCATCTACGATATTGGCGTCTACATGTCCCGTGGCAACTCCTGGAACAAGGTCTCGTCGTACCACAAGGGTGGGTCCAGCAACAACCTCGTGTTCATGAACAACAAGAACATCGACTACAGTGGCCAGGGACAGCACGGTCCACAGGGTCTGGCCACCTCGGATGGTCTGGGCCTGGCATCCTCGCCGCAGCAGTTTGGTGGATGGCTGCGCGAAGCCAGTGACCCAGCCAATGTCTGGGGCGGTCCGGGGATCTCGTCCGGTGTCGAGGTCAACATCATGACGGGGGAACGTTGCGCAGGCTCATGTAGTGCCTTTGCTGGTGGGAACGACTACAAGGGCTGGGTCGGTGGCCGCAAGATCTTCATCACGAGCGTACAGATGCCGCACGGCGCCTCGCCCAACCAGCCAGCGATCTGGATGCTCAACTCCAAGGTGCTGTGGTCGGGCCAGTACGGCTGCAACTGCCGTGGCGTGGGTGCCGCCGGTGGCTGCGGTGAATTGGATATCGCCGAGGTCATTGAGACCAACTCTGCTCGCGACCGTGTGTCCACGCACTACTACTTCTACGACGGCTCGATCACCGCGCCCAATGGAGACAACTGGGCACCGCGCCCGACGAATGCCGCGACGGTATACGTGACGATCATTGACAGCAACGGCGAAGGGTTGGTGAAGATCCTGCAGCTGGATTCGTTCGACTGGCGCCAGACGATCTCTGCCGACCTCTACAACCAGTGGTTAGCCGCGTAGGCGACACCGTGACACCGCGACACCCGCCATCCCACGTTCAAAGGGATCTGAGGCTTGTCAACGCGAAAATAAAACACTTTTGTTTTTGTTTTTGTTTTTGTTTTTGTTTTTGTTTTTGTTTTTGTTTTTGTTTTGTTGTTCGGTTTAGGCTGGTTCTTCTTGAGGAATCGTTGCCACGATGCATGTGACAGTTATCAAGTTGAGCATCGAGCTCGTGGTGGCACAGATCACTAGATGAAGCCACGCGTAAGCCACTCCTTCCTGGATATGAAATCGGGAGTTCGTTGTGAAACCATTCAATTAATGGGTGTCAATATCGTGGTATTACATGCGATGCAGGATGCTGTATTTATTTGTCCTGCAGGTGCGCTACTTGTCAAGGAAGATACCTCATCCGCAATTTTCCGTATTAATGTCACCGTGGAGAGGTGTTAGCGGCTACAGTATTGAAGCATTCCAGATATTCACCAGGGCTGGTGGCTTCAACGTGCCGACGAATGTTCGCCCAACGAAATAGCAGGACACACGATGTGTCAGGAGGACAAATATGCCCAGATTCGAATCTACCACGTACAAGAAGGTGTCTACACTCGTCACTTCGTTCGACAAAGTGGCGTACAATAAATTGTATTGTACGGGGTGCGAGCAATCACGAAGCACGTCTACATCCTGTTTTGATTGTAATCGATGGGAAGAAGAATGAATATTGCGACGTTAACACCAATCGTCCTGGAGTGTATATCGCAGACTTCGAAACTGTTGAAGACATTCCCGCTCCCTGGTGGAGTGACGTCAATATCGCATCCAGTATACATAAGATTACCGCCGGGGTCGATGAAAATCTAGGCTTCAGCGCGAAGAATAAAGTAATAAATTCACAGTACCGCGTGATACAAGCAGAAATCGGCTTATCCAATCTACAAGGAGAGCAATCAGTTACTGATGCAGTAGCGACATATGTGTCGATTCATTGAACGATCAGGAACTACATGAACTTGCTGTATAACCACAGAGCACGGTGTCATGGGCTTCAGGAGTGATTTTTTTATGCTTTGCTGTACACCATCAGATTAAGCAGTTCGAGCAAGGACACTGTTGTGATCACGCTCCTTCGGAAAGTGGGTCCAAGTGTGCGTTTTTATTTTGTTTTGCTGGACTGGAGTTTACACCGTCGTCGATCGGATTCGTAGCCTGCAAATCGTTAAATTTCTTGGTATTCAGAATGCCCTGATCCGCTATTTGATAAACGGGGCCAGGTAAAACGTAAATACGCGCCAACGATCCATCTAAAAGTTATATTTTGTGATCAAGCGGCCTTTAGCTGAAAACAAAGCCACAGACGGTAGTGGCAGCCTAGGCGGCGATCGCCTGATAACTCGAAGCAAAAGCATAGACAAAAAATAACTCTTGGCGAGTAAACACAAGTTCCTAATTATCTGCAACGTCCACATGGATATTCTAGCATGTGGTGAGGGCTTTCTGATGTTTGTACATGATTTTTTCACGTTGACCTTCGATACGATTGAAAAAGAAGTCAGCAACTTCAACGAGAATAGATGCAACAACAAAAACGAATCAAACGTGGATAACAACAGACAAAATATGACGAAGTCATCAATGATTTGAACTGTCCGCTGTGGGCGTGAGCATTGTACGCTGAACCATTCAGAGTGTAATGCTTGAAGAGGCCCCGGGATGCCAATTAGCATGTGGGGGGTCATAGGACATCTCTTGCAGAAAAAAAAAAAGAATGTCATGCTCGAGGCGTTTCACTGGCTGAATTCACTGTCAGGAACGGGTGAGCGCTGGTGTGGTGTTCATTTCTGTAATTGCTCTGGGCTTCGAGAATACCCATTCACGTTTCTACATCCCCGCCTACACCATGGGTAATAGTGGTGCATCCTTCCGAGTGTATGTCTACTTTACGAACCTATGTCGATTCGATATCAACCTTCAGCACACGCAGCTTGATAGTCCGTGGCGCACCATAGCGCGGCTGAGTGCGGGCGATAAGCACCTCGTAGCGGTTGACGAGCGCTACAGGGGGCTTGCCAACGCATGGCGACATGGTGATTCCGCTGGTGCCACTCGTACGTGTATCTCCATCCATGTCATTATCGGTCTAGTGTTGCCCAGACTCGGATTATTACGGATGCTAATAAGATAGTACTGATGTTTTAAAAAATCTCTACAGGCGCGGAGATCACTGTAGCAGCGAACGTGCGCATGTATGCGCTCAGTGTTGTTCCTCCCGAGTCAAAGAGCTGCTCGAATTTTTCTTCATGCCTTCAGGAAAGCGGACGTGTTGGCTTTAACGTGGGCATGGCCATCCACCCGCTCATTTACGACGAGACCAAGGGGTATGATTGCACAAACATCAGCTGCAAAGCCTACAATGAAGAGGAATGCGCAGATGCGTATCATTTTCCGGACGACTACAAGTCGCACCTTTGCCCCGCAGGGACGCATTTCGAGGTTTTGTTTTGCCCTCGAGAATAGTTTCCTCTGCTCAGGCACGCAGAGATTGCATTCACCCTGAGAAATATACCGATTTCACGACTTTTCAAGATCATTTCCAAATTATCCATCGAAATGGTCACAATAATGGAATTTACCTCGAAATGCGTGGCTACGGGGAACAAGAACGACTTGCTACAGCCCGCTTGGCTTCAAGAGACCCTGAGCTTGGGCGGGCCACTGAATTTGCGCGACCCACGTATACAAAGCCACCCCGCTGAACAAACTAATTTACGAGTCATCATCGGGCTATTGCAGCTTGAATAGATCACGATATATCACACCGCTTCTTCTTTTGGTAAATTTGCTTGCTTTCAAGTTTCCCTGAGATTGGGCGATTATGCCATGCACGTAGACAAAGCCACCATGTTTAAGAAGCTATTCACGATCCATTCGTGCGATTATCACTGGTGTTTCGCTTGCGTTATTAAGTATTTGAGTCATCAAAGGTTTGTTGCAGCTTTGGATAGAACACGAAATACCACAGCGCTTGTTCGCTGGCTATTTATCAAATGGCCTCCGCTGCAACCATGCACAACTCAATTCACTCATTTTTAAAAAAGCTCTGGTGGAAAAACACGACCGCGGACTACCAATCACAGATATGGGCGCTAAACCCGTCATACCGCGGTATGTCTTTTTCACGAACGACTGCAACCACGAGATCGATCTCTTTAATCGTTTCCACCTCGGTGCGTCCTGGAAGAGGGTGAAGCGCATTCCTCCCCACGAACAGATCATCACCGTAGCGACGACAGAAGTCAACGAGTGGCAACACGGCATATCCGATGAAGCCACCAGTAGGTCACCCCTTTACTTTGTTTGGTTTCATTGGCCATGTGCTAGCCTCCAACTAACTTCTAGTCTCTCTGCTCGCAACTGATTTATCCCAGTGGCCCAAATCGTTAATGATGACCTGCGGTGGTACGCGATAAACGTGGTGCCCCCAGGGGCCACGCGTGCGTGCGAAGGATTTAAGGCGTGCCAGCGTGAAACCGGCCGTGTCGGCTTCAACGTGGGCATGGCCATCCGCCCCATCTACATGCCGTACAACAGCAGCTATCCGACCTGTGTCCCGGCGATTTGCTCTGCCTACACGAAGGAGGAGTGCGCCGATGCCTACCATTTCATGGCGGATAGCAAAAAGGCCCACTTTTGCCCCGAGCACACGAATTTCGAGATCATCTTTTGCCCTGGCGAACAACTTGAGCAAAAGGATTACGCGCCTTGATAAAAGTGGCCAGCGAGAGGGTACATACCACTGCAAATAATCAAGAGTGTCCCGATTGTATTCAAAGTTATTTCATTTCGTAATCACGCTGGCATGCGGGTAGAATACCGAGGACGTGAGTGAGTGACGGGACCTCGGATGTCGTTTGACATTTTCACTGAGTTGCACAGCTCTTCTTGACGCTCTCACTTCTTCTTTTTTTCATTCTTCCCGCTATGTACGCATATACAAGAAACACCAGAGCAATAGGTGCCGGTGCTCCTAGCATCATTGGGTCCACATTGCCAACGCCTGCATGATCGAGAAGGACCTGCACTACTACGTGATTGCGAGGAAGCGTACTGTTACTACAAAGATGTATGCGAGACCCACGTTTGCGCACGAGACACCGACTTCGCGATCGTGTTTTGCCCGCGGAAATAAATTAGTTTTGTTTGGGTAGCGTGGAACACAAAAACCGAATCGTAAATGTCGCTAGCGCAGCCTTTTAGAATCCAGCGTGACCATCTAGGATCTATTGTTCTTGGTATTTCTATAGATGGGATATTGTAGTAATTTTGCTGCGGGAAATTATGGAAGCTAATCACAGCAGCTGCGTGGAATGATAATACGACTATGGTCGCTAGAGTGAGTATGAAAACAAGAATCAAAATAGAACCTGAAGGATATGAGATATTTTGCGTTTCGTTCAAGTGGATTCACTTCGGACCTCTGGAGCGATCATAGGTCCAAACGAGGAAGAAGACAGCATGGCGAGACTCACAATGGCCCCTCCATCGAGCTAAGCACTTGGTCCACTTCGCAATTCGAGAGGCCGTCACCATTATCGAGAGAGGCCCCCTCTGCCATTCGTATCGCCGGTTAATTCTCGCGCGTTCGTTTCTCGGTCGTGATCGCAATCAACAACAATGGGTACGGCCACCTCCTCCATGATGTTGCTCTTTATCAACCAATGCGATCATGACATCGACATCGAGCATAAGAAATGGACACGATCGTGGATCCCGCTGGCACCGCTCGCGCCAGGTGCAAATCGGTTCGTTGTGCTCTATGATGGCGAGCACGTTTGGCGACATGGCTCATCTGACGAAGCAACCCGTAAGTTGTTTGCATGTGTGTGTTACTTGGCAAAGCGTACTCCTCTCTATTTGGAGCTCTGAATTTGGATTGAACCTGATTCTTGGAGTCCGCATTCATTGTGGCTAAACGATTGATGTTGATTGCGACGATTCCACGACCGTAGGTGTCCACGTGGCAGTCCTGGAGAATTATCGCTTGTACTATCTTGACGTCACACCACCCGGGGCACGGTTGGGATGTTCCAATTTCACATCCTGTATCGAAGAAACCGGTCGGATTGGGTTCAACGTGGCCATGGGTATTCATCCGATTACGATTCCAGATGTGGGGGACACGACTCTCTGCCAGCCAGCCGACTGCTTGGCCTACACGGAGACGGCATGCGCGGACGCGATCCAGTTCCCAACCGACTACGGGAAATACCACCAGTGCCCCATGGACACCACCTTTGAGATTGTGTTTTGCCCCACGTAGGTGGAAGTAGTTGACGTAGTTGGCTGGCAGTGTGAAGTCTTTGGTTGATATACGGTTGTTCGTATTCTCCTTACGTGTCAAGTCGCTCACTACTCCTGTTAGCTAAGCATGGCAATGCCGAGCGTTGGTTCCTTCTGCACAGTGAACAAGGAAACATCCGTTGACACATTGATGGCGCAATATTTCAAATATTATTCCCTTCTTCTGCCCATTATCTGAAAGGAAGATGTCAGCATGTGCCAGCATATTTACTGGGAGTAACAAAGCAGAAGGATTATGCTTTGATGTTTGGGAGGCGTGGGTGGCGTTTAATAAAGTTTCTAGCGGTGGACTACATAGTTACACGGTCATTCTTAGCGCGCTTTCCGAGGGCCCACGAATCAATCTCGCTATTTAGTCCTGTATTTCTCAATTTCGTCGAGGCTCGTAGCATTGGAGCTCTTCACGTGGGCGCACTGTATATTTTCAGTCATTTGTCTTTTGCAAGCGCAATAGGAATTAGTGCAACATACTTACCTCGATTGCCACGATGGACGTGACAAATAATTGTGATTTTACCAGCGATCTGCACCACGGAGGATACGCTGCTCGGTTTCCACCCGTCGTGCAGACCCTACCAGGCAGTCAGCATATCACCAGCGTGAATGAAGGCCGACTAATTACTTACCATCAATTCCAGCACAGACCTGGCAGCAATACGGCATCTGGTAGATATTTGACGATAAGCTATGGCCGTCTATGTCTAATGGCTTGCTGGCATTTTTGCAGGGTTGGTGATATTCTTTGACCGACACCAGTGGTGGTACGCTCTCTGCGTCGTACCACCGAATACCCGGCAGTCTGCCTGCATAGTATGTACGAATGTCAGCGTGAGTCGGGCGAAATAGGATACAACGTGGGTATGTCGACCCACCCAGTGTTGCTTGTCCGGTCCATGGAAGCCCCCGAGAGCTGCTGAGCACGTAGCTATATCTCGTATACTGCAGAAGGATGCGCGGATACCTACCAATTCCCGGACGATCCCACCAAGGGCCGTGATTATCTGGTACAAACGACCACGTTCTGTTTTTGTTTTTGTTTTTTTGCCTCATTGGATTCAACACTAAGTTGCGTGAAGCTTGAGATGCATTAGACAAGAAATTAAAATGCTATAGTGGAAAATTGCTTGCATTGCCACTACCAGTACCTATATTGTCTAGCTCGCTTTCAAAAACGTCACAACTAATGTCCATGACCTGCTGGTAATTTCCTGTCAAACGGGCGTGAGTTCACTCCTACGTCAGTGTCCTCCATCCCACAATGAACACAGTCCGCTATTATAATAGCACACACAGCGATGAGCAGCTTGCATGATCATCGGTCCCACAACGTGGCGACTAATCAACATGACAGCATTGCTGTCTTCCCAATAGTCGTGCGCCACGGACACAGAAAATTGCTTAGCGAGATTCACTTTTTGATTGTATCACTGCACCGAACTCGATTTTCGTCACGCAGTGTGTGATTTAATACCTGCATATATCCGAAGGAACATGGGTGCAACCTCATCGTCGAGAACACTAATGGTGGTAACCAACAATTGCGATATCAATATTCAACTGCAACACAGCCAATACGATGACCCGTGGTTACGGGTCACGAATATTAGGCCAGGTGACAGCACGATGTTGAACGTGATGGGGGCAAATCATCAATGGCGACATGGCTACCGTGACGACGCGACCCATACGTTCCGGTGACTCTCTCTGTGCAATTTCTGTGTGATTTTCCGCTAGAGTAGACGCATCGGTCTTCTCGGTAGAAGTCTAATGATCAACTGACACGGTTGTAGGGTTACAAATGACGATCAAACCATACCTTTGGCGGTACGCGATCACCATCGTCCCGATCTTCTCCCCGTGGGATTGCACTAGCATTAGCGATTGTTACGTTAAGTCGGGCCGCCATGGCTACAACGTGGGCATGTCGATCCGCCCCATTCTGCTTGTCCTGCCGAAGGATGTCCCCGAACGTTGTCGCGCGCTCAACTGCACCTCGCATACCCCAGAAGGATGTGCAGATGGCTATCAGTTCCCCGGGGACTACACTAATGCACACGAGTGTCCAGTGGGGTCGACCTCTTTCGAGCTAGTCTTTTGTCCCACTGGATATACCACCAGCTATACCAGTTACTTTGTCGATTCGTGACGTTTTGTGAGTACAGCACAGCCTGCACGCACTTTCAATAAATGAATACATTAACGCTTTAATTTAACAAATAGTTAGCGGATTAATTGATTATGCGTCACACGTTAGATGTACAATTCGTCTAGTCGTGCGAAACGTTTCTGGAGACGTGTATTAAATCTGCGAGGGTTTCGATAATGGCTCCATTTCGCGATTTTTATCATCACTCATAATCATCGATAACAGATTTCTCCAGGCTCCTCAGGCGAACATGGGACCTGCGGTCGCAAGCTTGCTGCTACGCCGATGTCCACCGCCCCGTAAAACCCAGTACGGATGTAGCTACTTTGAAGCATGGTACACTCACTACCTGCCAGTATAAATCCGCGGTGGTTTTTGCTTTTGTTTTTTCAAATGTTGTGCAATCGCACAGAATGGTGAACGGTTTGAGTCATCATCGGTCCCCACAGCGCAGTAAATAAACTGACATTCCAGTGATCAGGTGTCGGGGTGCACATGAACGAGCTGAGGGAGATTCATTTCTCGATTTTAGCGGTTGATCCAGCATTGAACTATATCCTTCTGCCTTTCCCACTGTGTGATTTCATGGGTGCATTCTCTTCGTCAAGAACACTGGTGGCAGTGACCAACAATTGCAGATTCAACATCGAGCTCGAGCACAACCAACACGATGGTCCGTGGTCATGGGTTACGGAAATTCGGCCAGGCGATGGCTACATGTTAAATGTCATGGGATCGGGGCATCAATGGCGACACGGTTCCGACGGCGACGCGACCCGTACGTTTATATGACTCTCTGTGCATACTTGATCGGTTGTGGTTCCTATTGAGTCGACACACTTGTTCATAATGATCGACAACGTTCTATTAATAACGACTAATTATTGACAATGCTGTAGGACTGCGAATGAGCATCGAACCAAGCTTTTGGACGTATGCAATCAACATCATCCCGCCCTTCTCCTCGTCAGCTTGTTCTACCATTGACGATTGTCAACGTGAGTCGGGTCACGTCGGATTCAACGTAGCCATGTCGATCAGCCCCATTCTGCAGGTCCCGCCAAAGGATCTCCCCAGGAGCTGCCGATCGCTCAACTGCACTTCGTATACCCCTGAGGGCTGCGCCGATGGCTACCAATTCCTCGCTGACTATACCAAGGCCCATGAGTGTCCCGTGAGTTCGGCCACCTTCGAGCTGGTGTTTTGCCCGGTTGGATACACCACCAAGTTCACCAGTTATTTTGCGGATGCCTGACGCTTTGAGTCGCAGCACAGAGCATCGCAGCCTATCCCGTACATATGTATATTCGCTAGTCGCTCACCCACACGCTGTACAAATTAGATTCCAATTTGTTGATCAACACATACTCTCTCAGCCCGTAATCCATGCACTTCTACTTGAAGTATTGAAGTGTTGAAATGGTTTGTGTTTCTGTTCTGGAGAAATGTTTGGATGGAATCTTTTGATTATTCTTCTCTTTTTCAAATGATTCAAGCTAACCGTGTGCCATGAAGGCCAATGCGACGGGTTATCACGGGCATGTGAGATAGATCTCGGTCCCCACTGTTTGTGTCGGGTTAGCGGCATTCGATGGATTCCACAACGGTGCCCTAGAAGTCCTCCATGAGAGGAGGTAGTAGTAATGCGGTACCCGATGTTGACTCGTACTTTTATTGATGAATGTCGAACGTACCTCGATTGAGAACACGCTGGGGCGTGTGAACGAATCGTTAGTTAATGGCAATCCGCATCTCGCCGTGATCACCATCCAGCGAGCCACGGCAACAACCGCGTGTCTCAAACATGCTCCGAGCAAATTCAGGTCGCGATGAATTTAGCTGGCTACTGGCGGCTGCGGTAGTGCCTTCCGTGACAAGATGTCCGGTTGTCTGCGCTCAAAGTCACATAAATCAATTTGCCAAACACCTCCTCTTCCAGACCCCGGGATAAGTTCAAACACCATGGGCATGGGGGGGTCAAAATTATCCCTAGTCTATTTTTTGAATTCGTGCGATCATGAAATCCTGCTTCAGCACAGCAAGAGCATTGCCGGCTCGTGGAGAACCATCCGCCCGCTGGACCCAAATGGCGATGGAACACTCGTGATTGTGACACCGGGGTCGAACTCATGGCGCCATGGGCCATCCGACGAGGCGACAAGTACGTGGTTGTATATCGTTCGGGAATTCTCACTTTTCTCTGGCCCGATCCAAGGTCCTTGCTAGCAAGGTTTTACGCAGAGATCATCTGTGAGTTACCGACAAGCATTTGTATTCCTCGTGCAATACGCTAGGGGTGCAAATCTCGGAAAGCAATGGAAGAACCTACGTTCGGATGAATATTCTATCGTACCCACCCGAGACGGGGAATTTTTGCTATAGTTGGGAAGAGTGCGAGAAAGAAGCACACGGCAAAGTTGGTTTCAACGTGGGCGTCGCCATTGCTCCTTATGAAAACAATGACGGCAGATGGTGTCGAGCCATGACCTGTGCCGCCAAAACCGATGAGGCATGCCCAGATGCATTCCATTACCTGAGCGATGTAGAAAAGGGAGGCAAGCAATGCCCCTCGGGGACGGACTTTTTAGTCGAATTCTGTCCTCCAGTGTCATCCACTAACATCACAAGCGTACGTAGCTACCCCGGATCGACCTGGCATGAGTATTCAGTCTCTCACTGGATACAGTTTGGACTGGAGGATCAAATTCAAACTAATACCAGTGTGTGTATTTCATGTTGATTTTGATGTGTGACTACAGGTAAATCCGCTTACGATTAATGATCCAATGCGTTAGTGCTCGCCATACCCTTGAGTGTGGCACTAATCCACAAATAAAGCGTGGTGGTGTAGTCCGAGTGATATCCGAATTCTGTACAGCACAATACAACACAATACGTCGCAGTATCGTTACCGCACGCAACGCAAGGCCCTGATGTATTACCTGTCCAATTCATTCATCGCAAAATTGCTTTTGTTGGTTCTTACATATATTATTATCAGCGTGGACTGTATTGAACTTCCTCAAATTACGTCAGAAGTACTTAAGCGTCGTTGAATTCTACACTCTTGACGCCACAAAAAGTGTGCATTACATTACATTACATGCCATGCCGCCCGCCGCTTACAGCACAGTGACGTAACGCAGAAAATAGTCGTGGCTTATATACCGCCCCCATTTGACCTAGGATCACTAACTATAATCTCCGTTTGCTCGCATCATCGCCGGCCTGACGAATTACTACACCAGAGTAGATGCATGCATTGATGTTTTGCGTGCTATGCATCTTCATGGCTGCGCGCACGCAGTTCAGTTCTTCCATCTCACCACGCAACCAGATCGACATTCAAAAAGAAAAAAAAGCGAACGGAACGTATGGGCTCGGATTTATCAAAGGTGCCCAAAGTCATTATCTCTAATGCGTGTTCCCATAGCATTGAGCTCATGAAGCAAGATAAGGCTGGAACGGACTGGAAGAGCATCTATGAGATCAAGCCCGGTGGAACTATTCTTTCCTATGCCGGCGCCAATCGAAATGTCTGGCGTCACGGCGATTCTCCATTGGCAACATGTACGTGGCTATCGCCATGATCTGGTTGTGAGTATCGACTAGAATTCTAATAAACGACCGTTTCCTTGACCATGCAGCCGTGCAAATATATCGGGAAGAAAATCAGATCTGGTATGCGATATTTGCTACATCATCTTCCGCGGGACCCTTCTGTAACACGTGGGATCCCTGCATGACTAACGGAACAGTGGCGTTTAACGTCGGCATCGCGATTCGGCCGATGCAGCACGAGGATGTCAGTAGTTGCTCGCCGATCTCATGTGCCGCGTTCACCGAAAATGCGTGCTCTGATGCGGTACATTTCAAGAACGACCTGCAAAAGGGGCGTCAGTGCCCGCCAGTTACAGACTTTTATATCGACTTTTGTCCGTTAGCACCTGAATCCGAGCATACGGCATTGGATCCACCACCTGGCTAGCAACACGGGTAGCGCGGCTGTTTCTACAAGAAAACAGCGATTGGAAAGTATCCGCAGCAGTATTTGCGCCAAAATCTTCCAGCAAAACCCAAATCCAAAGCCAATTATGACAAAATAAACGGAAAAGAATCGATAATTTCCATTTTGATTCGCTTAAACTCATGCATTGATCGAGGAGCGCAATTGTTGCGATGCCGCTGGTCTGTATTCCTGAGGTTGTAAGAGTAAATGCACTTCTCGTTTTCTTCGAGGTTTACCTTTCATAGAAAGAAGCAACACCAGCATCCCAATACACGAAATCCACTATGGATGTGGTGTAGCATGTTCAACAAGTAGACGGCAATGGTGAAAACAAGCGCTACAACTCTGAGCCGCTGCATGCGTGCATATATCTGCTATTATGGATTACATATTACTGTACATCATTGCGTATGTAACTCCCGTCGTTGTGAAGTCCATACTGACTACATAGCCTGCATACACTGCTGGCTCACGACACGGTAGCGCCTACTATATTCAGCTTGTACCATGCTTTGATCAATGAATTTCTGGGATCATTAAAGGACTTTCCAGAGCACACATATCTCAGTTAGTCAGAGAAACGCGTGGTACGCGCACCGCCACTTGGGCTTCTGAGTTCTGGTTGCAATCTTGGCGCAAAATACAGGATTCAATTGGGCCAGTTGCACATGAAAGACCTATAGAGTCATCGATTCAACAAGCCATACCAAAAATGCGGCAGCCGATAGAAAACATCAAAGACCGGCGATGAGAAAGTGGGGCAGGCATGCCCAAAGTTGTCAGCTTAAATAGTTGTCAAGATTTCATAGCATTTGAACAATAACGTTACGCTTGACCAGCCCTGGTTGCGTATTATCCAGATCGACCCGTTTGATTTAATTTTAACTTATGCAGCTGGGAAGCACAACGTGTGGTGCCACGGCTTGTTGGAATTCACTACATAGACGTCAAATGTATACCCGTCTGTCTAGATTGAGCACGAGATATGTTCATGTTGGATACTATAATTCCCTCGGTAAGCACGAGCACATACATACGCGACCCAAAGAAGAAGAATTCCAGTTTTTTTCCCTTTGTTGCATTCATTTCTTCTGTTCGTCTCGAATTAGAGGGCTGGCAACTCCTCCACCGGGACAAGACCAATTAGTGCAACGAATACGCTTCACCTTGATTGACGCCATTGGCAGCCGCTGTTTGCTCCGCGTCGTATTAAATTTGGCATGCGCAGGTCCAGATTTGATAATAAACTGGCACATGCATGCCTCGATGATTTGATTCATGTGCATCCCCCATTATTTCGTTGACTGGCGCGGCGTCAGTCGGACTGCTTTCTCCATGGACTCGACAATCATGCAAATTCGGTTCATCAACCAATACTCGCACCAAATCGACGTTCAGAAACGTGAAATCGTGAGGCGAGATAATCACAGCCAATTCTCAGAATGGCGACACTTTGCTGAAATCCCTCCTGGCCAAAACGAACTCACCCTCGTATCTGGTGCTTTCAGCGAATGGCGCCATGGCCAATCGGATGAATCGACTCGTAGGTCCATGATCCATTTAAAATTGCATCTGCCAATATTCGCGGACTAAAATCTAACAACTACTGCATGGTTTGAATTGAATGTCAGGAGCCATTTTCCTCAGTCAAGAGGATTCGCGATGGAACAGTATCATTGTGGTCCCGCCAGGTGCACCAAATTCATGCAAGAGCTTTTATGACTGTATCCACGCAACTGGCCATGTTGGCTATAATATCGGCATGACTATCCATCCGTGGAAGAACTACGATGACCGCGATGGTGGCTGCCGCGATGTGGTTTGCGCATTCTATAGCCCGACACTGTGCGCAGACGCGTGTCATTACCCGGCCGAGTCGAACAAGGGTCACGTTTGCCTCAACGATACGAACTTTGATGTCGTGTTCTGCCAGCCACAACCCGGACCGGTCAATACGCCAGTAAATTCTCTAGGGTAGTTTGCAGCTCACTTATATGTTCGCATACCCTGATGACATTTTTTTTATTATTCACATCGAAATGTGCATTGCAACCGCCAGCGACGTTACACGGATCGTCCAATCCGGCTTGGTTATCCTTGTTGCTGCCAGTGGATGATTGGAATGTAGAATAATGGCTTCATGCAACTAAGAATTGGGCTTCTGGCTGCAATATTTCCTATGCTCGAGATGATAACTGCGATTGCGTCTCTCAAGTCCGATATTTAACCATTGACTACGTGGCCGTTGAATGTGAATTCGTTCGCTGGGCAATAGATTCGATCATTTTGATGTTTCTACGCCGATGCTCGTTTGGATAGAGTTTCATCTGATCTAACAAAATCTCGATAAATAAAAGTAAGCCTCGTCAACTCGCCAATTCCTCCAAGCCTTGTTTAGGTCATTGACATCGTAAACAGCGGGACAGACCACGTACGCCATCGCGAGACGTACTCCTGGCTTTATTTCGATATAAAATATGTTGCCGATGAGAAAGTGATCGTCAACCAGAATGCAATCTGGTAACACTACTTCTTGTCGTCGACCCCGTCCGGACATGTCTTCACAATATCAACGCGAGCCCGCACGATTCATTTTCACATTTGCAAAGTGTCCAAATCAAGCAATATTGCTCTCGTAAACACCCGCCACTGCGACTCTGTTATAAGTCCGACCATGGGATTGATTCCATCCGTCGGACCGGGGGCATCTATCGCATCAAGCATTCTAAAAACCCATGCTCCAGCCGAGCTTACGTTCATTAATCACTGTGACCACCAGATTGACCTATGGTATAGCAATGCAAGCTCAAAAGGGTGGCACGAGGTCAACACGATTGATCCAGGGAAGGATTTTAAGACAAAAGTATCTGGTGCCGGCCACAGCTGGCGCCATGGATCGAGTGACAACGCAACCAGTACGTGATGCAGCACCATATTTCGGTCGGTACCCTTAGTTTCCTCTTCTGAGTTGTCTATATTGTATATTATGCGGTGGTGCGTTATGGCCCTGGTGTTTTTGGCAGGGGCGATCTTCGATGTGGAGAAGAAGGACACCAGATACGCTGTGAGTGTAGTTCTGCCGCGATCAGAGACTTGCTTTCGGTATTCCTGGTGTACGTTGGTTGACAAGAACAAGGGATTCAATGTGCCAATGGCCATTTATCCAAGCAATCACAATGACCAGTGCCACGATTGGACTTGCGCCGCCTACAAGGAAGATAAGTGCAAGGACGCATTTCGGTATGCGCTACACAAGAACAAAGCTGGTAAATGCCCCAATCGAACGATTTTCGACGTTGTCTTTTGCCCCAAAAAGCGCAAGCATTCGGGGGAGCCAGGAGGAGGAGGAGAAGGAGGAGGGTTGGATTCTGAATAAATATCTCAAGTTTGAAAGTTGGGAATGAACAACAATGGACAAACAGAACTCACTACGTATTCGTTGAACGACATGACTTCGATTTGATGATATTTTCAGCAATCACAAAGTGTTCACACCAAACCAACATTGGGTGTCGTTTCATCACTGATTATGCAGGTTTAGTACCCCGGATAATGCAATGGATATATAGTACGTCGAAGTACTATCAGGCCGCGTAATCAGCGGTCTGCCACAGATCGACAAATATTTCGGTCCTTTGGATTCGAGATCATGTGGGCTGATCCACCGGGGCCACCAACAAAATGTAGCCACAACTATAGATGCGGCGGAATTTGCGTTCAGAGGCCTTGTATTTTGCGGACTTACATCTGCTCATTACCAGTTTGAAGCATGCCCGCGCTTTCTCGTCGTTGTCAGAACCCCGGAGTGCGGCCCCCGATATGCCGCGTCCAACACCATGGGCAACTAGCACACCGTCTGTTCATTGTATCACCAACAAATGTAACAAGATATGTGAAGTGTTTGCTTCCGTTTCGTAACCACATATTGCGACTCCTACTCCTGCAAGTAGGACTACCTCACGACAGGGCCGGGTTCCTTGCACGGGCCACTAGCATGGGCCACCTAGAATGGATTGATCGTACATGCAGGTAACACCGATAAGCCCACAACGCTGTCTTCATCGTTGATCTTGGCCACGAATGGGCGCACGCATGCTATTGATCTGGTACATTAACCAGATGTGTCCTCTACTCAGGTATGTGTGTCGAAGAGGGAGGATTACCACCACGGAATATTGTGACTGCTACCAGTCCGTCTTTTGTGGGATGCGCCATGGATATCCCCATGGCGGTGTATGGTTTCGAAATAAAAATCTCAAAAACAAAAAATCCCAAACAAATGGTGGTCACATGCTCCGTATCTACCATGTTCGATGGTACGCGATTAGTATCGTCCCTCCAGGATCCCCGTAGTATTCAAATATTTCGTTTTATATTCTTCTCTACCAATTTTGGTGATTGAGTTTGGCCGCATCATCGGGACACGGAACTCATTAAGGACCCCTACATCAGCAAGTGACCGATGCATCGTCCGGGCACTGAACGAACGAAGGACAATTACACCAGCTAGAGCAAGATGCTAAGAGCGTGTGTTAAGGCAGTTGATTTGTTTTGTTCTTCTCGGATCGTATCCCAATGGCGACAATTTGTTGGCCTCTACATTATACAAGGCCAACATGACATACTCACGGCATATAGAAGAATAAATCATGGCAAACTTGACAATAATCCTTATTCCCTCTGATCGCGGCGCTGTGACGACGCGACTGGAGGCAAGCGTGGAGATTGATTGTGTTTTCGAAGGCCATATTTACCTTTACTTTTCGTCTTTTCGCCTAGCATTGGCAAGCCCCAGTTATGAGAAAGAAAACTGTGAAAGTTACGGTCAGGAGGCAAATAATTTCGCATAAGCTTTCATTCAATTCGGCAATTGTTGCCGCTTTCACATTGACCACTGGTGCAAATCGGCCACTCATGATTCACCTTCGAGTCGGAGTATCGGTGTTGATGAATACGTGTTCCTTTTCGCGGTTGGTACAGATCTTGTGTTCGGGCCAGGGTCGAACATGAGTGCCGCACTAGTAAAATACGTACTCCTCAATACCTCCCTCACCAAGAACACTCTACCGCTTCTAATCATACTGAATTCCATCGCGGTCATGCCATTGGACATGAATAAAACATGAAACGACCAAAACCATAAGCTTCATTCCGCCTCGATCGCCCTTCTATATTAGCGTTGGCTTTTGCATACATGACGATAAGCATTCTTGTCAGTAACCAATATACCTCATCATCATCATCGATAAGCACATCGCGTTCCAGGTTAGGTTATACCTCCACCTCAAAACTACCGCGGGGGCAGCTATCACGATTTGAATGCGCGGAGGCAAAGTCGGGAAATGTACTAACAGGAGACCTTTTTCGGTTGTACTTTGTTCGCTCAACTAGTTAGGACCGCCGTGTCGATCAGAAAAACAACCTAACTATTGCGCGCCAAAATGCAAAAATAGTAGGGTTGATGCTATGCTGTCACGAGCGCAGTCATACCAACAATTTCAAAAACATCGTAATTATGAAATAAGAAACGCAATGTATCGCTCACAGTTTTCGAAGAGCTAGCAGCATACAGTCGCTGGCGCAATCTCTAGGACCTGCCATCTGATGTAGCCTATCATGTCGCTGGGCTTGCCAGAGGTTCTCGTGTCCCTAAGCGGTTTCGTATGGCTTCAAGACCTGTGAATCATCTACCATGGCTGATAGCAACCCAATATGATTTGTCAATATCAAACGAGCGTAAGGCAGGTGTGTAAAAAGGTAATGTCCAGAACGTCAAAGTCACACCAGTGCCAGTTAAATATCCGAAAAACAGTCTCGATCGAGTGGTCAGACCCTCCGTGTGCCATTGTCACTTTCAATTCTCGTCCAGAAGCCGCAATTCCCAGTTCCGACTAAGCATATCCGTGATTTTCACTACCATGGGCTCAAAACATTCCGCGTATACGGTCAGTGCGAAGGGATATATTCCGACGCAGCTTGAATTCGTCAATAACTGTGACCACAACATCGACCTTTGGAAAAATACGACCGGCGAATTTGGGTGGCTCCCCCACAGGACGATCCGTGTTGGTGAGCACGTCCACCGCCAAGTGGAAGGCCCTGGCCACGCGTACCGTCACGGGCCAAACGATAGCGCCACAAGTATGTATTGTCCTGCACGTCAGAACTTTGTTATGTGGTCCTTGATTTGCCTGGTGAAGATGCTAAACCTCAACTTAGTGGTATTGTTTGACAATAAGGAGGACGAGACAAGCTACGCCATCAGTGTCATTCCTCCGCGTTCACTCTACTGCTTTAATTCGGACTTTTGCACTCTAGACCGTAAGAACGCTGGCTTCAACCTGCCCATCAGCATTTACCCTGGCGACAACCTGAGAGGCGATTGTCGTGATTGGACCTGCAAGGGTTACGATGTCGACAAGTGCCCGGACGCGTTCAAATACGCAGCAAACCCTCACAAAACTGGCCGATGCCCCATCCGGACGGATTTTAATATTGTGTTTTGCCCTAACGAGCGGTAAAATTCGATGAGCTGGGTCGTGACGAACATGCTTGCAAGAATAACCACGAAGTTACCACCAACAGCGGTAGTGGATTGATCGGGAGTCGGTTCCGTTTGCATATGGTCTAAACTCAAAGAAAAATTAACCTGGTATGTCACCTATTTTGTTGCCCACGACGCAGCAGCGACCAAGAACTTCGTCGTAAGGCTATGGTAGAACCAAAACTAAAGAAAAACGTTTGGTCGGAAAGTTCTGATTTCGGGTTGAGAGCTACTACGTTCGTTGCCGTGTTGCTAGCTCTGTTCATCACCGCTTGCCGTGGTGTTCAAATCCGTATAGGCTTCTTCGTGTTGGACCAAAAGGATGATCGATGCAAATTTACAACTTTTATCAATTTCGATATTTGATTCTGGTGCGAAGTATAGCCCTCCTTTACGTAGCTCATGCGTAGCAAACAGCATCACACCAGGATCCTCCATAAGCAATACGATCGTTAGCACGTCCTTAAGACTAATAGAACACGTGTTTCAAATAATAATGATGGCTCAAAACTTTAGCTTCGCGTTGTTGTATACATGAGCCTTTCAGAAGTCATCCACAGTGCAAAGCTAGAGCAACTAGTGGTCCATAACTCACGTTTACTACAAATGCACTAGGCGCCCACTGATGACTGGCGTGCGATTTAGTTTGCATCAAATACCCTGGGGGTGCCGCATCAAAACGCGATCAACCTCAACTTGAAGCATGTCGCTCACAAGTCCTCTCGATGAGGATAGTGGCGGGAATAAGTGTGTTGTTTGGTTCCCGCTTAGGGAAAACATTGCGATCTTACGTCAGGTCAGGCGTGGAGCTACGTTCCGGCTCAACAACGGAGAGGTTGTGGAGGAAAGAAGAAAAAAATCGATGTCGTGCCTCTGTAGGATACACTATCTTAGATGTCAGTTATTAGTATTACCTCTTCAACCCAAAGGTGGCAACTAGACAATTGGGTCAGATCCATACTGAGTCGGATCATCTCATTCGTGTGCTTTTTATTGGATCACTGGCAACTCGAACCGTATATACCAGAGCAAGCAAGGCATGAGAGATAGATACTCCGTAAAAGAGAACCAGGATTCGCAATGGCACTCCATCTGACTGTGCGGATTGCCCAAACTCGATGATATGTGATATGCTTGGGCCGGGGTACGTTGCCCTCTGGAAAGCGGTCGCTGACAAGCAGGTGGACATAAGCAAGAACGAGCACGACGAACTTCACTCGATCTTGGCTGGAAAACGAGAAGATTCTACGGCTGCTCGTTCGTGTGCATGCCAGAATGCCTCATTTCCCATTTGCTGTGCTGCCCAACAGGCAACACCCCCTGGCTTCACCTCCTTGTCGTCAGAACGATGGGCTCTTCTCACTCCACGCCGAAGCCGCAGCAAGACGTACCGCTGCTCTTGTTCACCAACCTGTGTTCATATGACGTAGTCCTTCAATATCAAAAGGATGAGGGTGAATGGGACTTTCAAAAAACGATTCACCCTAATGAGCAAGTTCTGATGGCGGCAATGACGGCGAAGAATGCGTGGCGCACGGGCACAGACGACGAGGCCACGAGTACGTTTTCGGTCCTCTTTTCCGTATCCCCTGCATGGCTGATGGGATATTGACGATTTTTTTTGCTTTCTTTTTGTTGATGTAAAGCAATAAAAATGTCAGTGGGCAAGGAATCCGTCTACAATATCGATGTCAGCCGCGGATTTAATGAGGGCGTTGCAATATGGCCCTACTCGGGCAACAATAGCAAGTGCAAGCCGCTCCGTTGCCAAGCGGACAACCGGACGCGGTGCTCGGACGGGTACATGTCGTCTAAGTACAAAGGCACGAAGGGCACATGCCCGCGATCGACGATCCACTATACTGTGCGATTTTGCCCCAACATGAGTGGAACCCGCGTCTTGACGGCGACGCCGGTGCCTACGGAAAGCGATCGCGATGGCGACGATTCTGAGTAAAGCTAATATACATTGGTTCTTTGGATCCAGTGCAGGGGCTTCTACCAATTGTGACAATCCATCTAAAGGAGTTCGTTTTGATAAATCAACCAAACAAGAAGCAGCGATACTGATGGGATGACGACACTCACTGCAAGAAGGTCCGTGGTTGGGTCTCAGTTCTCTTGATGTAAAACTTTGACACAACTATACTGAATAAATAGTCTATCTTGCGGGCTCAACTTGCCATCGTCCTTCGGTGAATTGCTAAACTCTTCATCCGATCCGCCATCCGGGTCGAGTGACGCGTTAAGCAATTGTCTGTTGTACAAGCGGATAGATGTAGCTGTTTGGTTTCAGCAAATCCAAGTGCTTGCAAGCAATGATTGAACTAACAGGGCGTTTGCCTTTTCAGGATCACGTTATCTTCGATATTGCATTCATATGGTACCGCGTGTGCCAGACCTAGGGATGTGTGGATCAAACCACGCCACGATTCAATGCGTTATAGGAATCGTGCTGGCGGTTGTGACGGGAATTTCACAAGCAGAAGTCGCGACCGGAAACGTTAGGGCCTGCGGTGTCCATAGATATGGTGATGTTCTTGTAACTCAAACTCCTGGTCTTTCACAAATTTGGGATCGTGGATGTCACCAGTACGACTCTGCGGCTATCGCTTGCAGGAATCGATCTGGCGTCCTGCTATAAGAAATATCTGATGAAGTAATGTGTACTCTACGGCACGCAAACTTAATGCACGCACAGCCTAATAAACCCGCATCAGCCATTTGATGATTCGAGCAAATCGCTACCACTCCATCGTCAATCACATGGAAAACGAGAATCACTCATCGACGTCGAGTAGCCACCCGTGTGCTGATCCACCTTCTAGAAGAAGCTGATTGGAAGATGAAGTCGTAGCGATCACTCATTTTCATCTTTCGATTCCTCCGTGACACGTGGTCGTACCCACCACCGTGCTGCGCTTCCATTCCAGAGCTATTATGGGTAGCAAAAGCGCCAAATTTCATCCCGTGCAGGTGGATTTTCATAACCGATGCGATTATGACATCAATCTTATGAAGAGGACGGACCAAAAATTCTGGCATTCTGTTGCCGAGATCCATCCCGGCTTCATCTATTCCACCAGCATTGAAGTCGAAGGCGCAACCTGGTGGCGTCATGGCTGGGATATCTCATCAACGGGTACGTGGAGGATGTGGGTTTACTACGAATCCAACGGATGGTGTATGACCCCACATCCATGTGAACGAAGGCACTAACCAGTCGGATGACTTTTTGGAAATTCGCATTAGAGATTATGATAAACGCCGACACAGAGATCACATCTTACTTCATTGATCTCATTCCAAAGAAACTGGATCCCGACGCCCCCCAAGTGCATCAGCTTTAACGAATGCCAGTCCATGAATCGATACACCGGATTCAATGTTCCCGTCGTGGTCAGGCCTTCCGACACGAATCCTATGACAATTTGTCATACAATCCAGTGCTACGGCAACAGCGAAGAAGAGTGCGTGCAAGGACGCTTGTCGTATGGTAAGTCCGCCATGAGAGGCAAAAACACTCGGTGCCCGAATAGCTCCTCTTTCGAAGTCGAATTCTGCCCCATTCACCTTTACTATCCAGTGAGGTAGAACAACTATTTGCAAAAGAACGGGGCGCTAGGATCGGATCTCTGTAATCGAGATATGGAGAACGGCAGTTTTGCCGGGGGTGCATCCACCTGCGTTCTACGTGAAATATACAATCTGTTTGTAGCTACAACCCCCACGGACTTGCGAGTGAAACCTCAGTGGCGTGGATGAGAAGTGAACTATAGTAAAACACGTAGGCGAAAGTGTACGCAATTGAACGAAGCCCATTCTCATGGTCGGGGTAGTTTAACTATTGTGCTGACTTTTCCTGTTGCTTCCACGATTAACGAACGCCGTGGTTTGTCCCATTCATCTGGGTAGAGGTGCTGCAATGGTCATCTGATTCAAAACCAATTTTCGTAAACCAGTACGATCCACAGTCTTCGGTTCCTGCACCTGTTTCTGTCATGCGAGGCAATCATGCAACAATGCAGTTGTGGTACCCATTTCTTGCTTACGGCGGAACGCATATGTAGATCTGTTTATACTGATGCCCAATGATAACGTAAGATCAGTTTAATGACTCCAGCAATTGGTGCAGTCGACATCACGTGGAACACTTGATGACTCGAGTATTCGTGCAACTACTCGAGTCATCAACTTGTTCATGCGGCATTTACCGCCTAGCACATCAAAGTTGCGTTCTTCATTTCGCACCATAGTTCGAGAGGATATCGACGACAACGGGCTCACGCTCTCACGCCAATCCAACCTTTTTTATAAAAAGAAGAGCGAATCATGACGGTCTCTCATTTCCTTTTTTTCCAATTTCTCGACGATTCATGAACATCAATCGCTACTGGCTGCGTTTTCATTGTGGAACCATGGGTGGCAAGAGCGCAGAGTTTCTGCCTGTCCAGGTAAATTTTATATACAACAGCACTTTCGAAATATAGAAATCTGACCGAAAAGACTAGCTATTTAGAACTGTCAGCTTCCCATAATCTCGTTCAATGTGCTCCC